>PVJH01007500.1:65208-92504 GCA_004026705.1 Nesogale talazaci | reverse complement strand
AAAAAAAAAAAAAAACTTTGCAACTTTTTACAACGCTGTTCCCAGAGGCTGGGGCCGGGATGGCGAGTCACACCTGTTCTGGAGACCGGGCTCAGAAACGGGGCTTGCGCTTGCGGTCAATGCACTGGGTGTTGGGTCGCACTTCCTTGCCCTGCTGCCTCCGGTACTCCTTCCTCTCCAGCACCCAGTCCCGGCTGTTCCTCGCCAACCCTCACTTCAGAGGTCTGCGTGCGGAGACTCTCCACCCCAATATCTGCTCGGGGCAAAGCAGCAGGCAGCAGGTGTCTCCCAGGATATGCCCCGCCTGCTCCCCCAGTGGGAAAGTCAGTGGCCCAGGAAAGCCGCTGGGTCTGCTTGGGCCACACTGCTTGCCTGTGGAAGACCCCTGGGGACAACAGTCTGAGGCAAGAAAACGAAGCCGCCTCACTCACAGCACAGTCCTGATGGTGACCCTCCAGGCTCATCTAGGCCGCCTTTTCAGGCCAAAGGGGAAGGAGACCCCCAAAGCCTCAAGGAGGAGAGGCCAATGTACCACAGCTTTTTAATCCATTTGTCATTTGGTGGAAATTTGGGCTGCTTCCAACTCCTTGCAATTGTGAATTGTGCTGCGATGAACATTGGAGCAAAGATCTCTGGTCGTGGATTGTTGCGTGTCTCTTCAGGGTATATGCCCATTAGCGGGATTGCAGGGTCATATGATAGCTCAATTTCCATCTGTTTAACTATCGCCAAATTGATTTCCCTAGTGGCTGTACTTACCTACAAGTCCACCAGCAGTGGATAAGTGTTCCTATCTCCCCATAGCCTCTCCAACACTCCTGCTTTCTGATTTTTTGAATTGGGCTGTCCTTGAAGGTGTTAGGTGATATCTCATTGTTGTTTTGATTTGCATTTCTCTTATGGACAATGATCGAGAACATTTTCTCATATATTTATTGGCCATTCTGATTTCTGCCTCTGTGAAACTTCTGTTCATGTCCTTTGCTCACCTCTTCTGTGGGCAGTTAGTTTTTGCTCTTTTTGGAAGCTATCAAGGTATTGTAGATTTTAATAAAAAGGTCTTTATCTGATTTGTCATTGTTAAAGCTGTTTTCCCACTCTGTGGGTTCTCTTATTAGTCTCTTGATGAATTCTTTTGATGCACACGTGTTTAATCTTCAGTATATCCCACCTGTCTATTTGTGCCTCCTCTGTGTTTCTGTCCTTCCCTATTTCTTATAGCCTATGTAATCCCTGTGCTCAGGTTGTTCCCAATTATCTCACTGATGGCTCTAATAGTTTGAGGTTTTATTTCAAGGCCTGTGATCCACTTTGAGTTTAGTCTAGTGCATGGAGTGAGGTAAGGATATTGCTTCATTTTTCTACAAGTAAATATCCATCTTTTCCAGCACCACTTGTTGAAAAGGGCATCTGCTTCCCATTTCATAATTTGTGGACCCTTATCAAACATCAGTTGTCTGTATGCCTGTGTTTTTATTTCTGGGTTTTCAATTCTTTTCCATTGTTTTGAGTATCTATCATTATGCCAATAACATGCAGTTTTGACCACTGTGGCTGTATAATATGTGCTAAAGTCAGGTAAAGCAAACCCTCCCACAATGTCCTTCTTCTTAAGGAGACCTCGGCTAATTCTGGGCTTCTTACCTCTCCATATGAAGTTGGTAATAATTTTTTCGATTTCTTTGAAGATAGATGAGGTAATTGTATTGGAATTGCATTAAACTTACACAATGCCTTGGGTAAAACTGACATCTTTACTACATTGAGTCTTCTGACCCATTAGCATGGGATATTCTTCCATTTGTTGAAGTCATCCTTGGTTTCTTGTAATAGTGTTTTGTAGCTTTCATCATATAGATCTTTTGTTCTTTTAGTCAGGTATATTCCTAGATATTTCAATTTGTGCATGGCTACTGTGAAGGGTACCTCTTTTTTTTTTTTTAATCTCCTCTCCCGAGGTCTTTTCTGATGTGTACAGCAGACCAATCAACTTCTGATTGTTGATCTTGTATCCTGCCCCTCTGCCATACTTCTGTATTGTAATCCCCTTGTGGAGCTTTTGGGGTTTTCCATATATAGAATCATATCATCTGCAAATAATGATAATTTCAGCTCTTTCTTTTCCAGGTATATATCTTCTGTGTCTTTCTTTGCCTTATGATGTTAACTAAAACCTCCAGTATGATATTAAATAAAGTTGGGGACAAGGGGCATCCTTTTTCAGTGGGACTGTGTTTGTCTTTTCTCCATTGACTATCACATTGGCTGTTGGTTTTTCATATATAGCTTGTATTGTCTTGAGGAATTTTCCTTCTATTCCTATCTTCTTGAGTGTCTTAAATAGGAATTAATGTTGGATATTTTCAAAAGCTTTGTCGGCATCTATGGATATAATCAGGTGATTCTTATAATTTTTTGTGTCAATATGGTGAATGATACTAATGGTCTTTCATATGTTGAATCTCCCCTGGATCCCTGGTATGAACTCCACTTGGTCATGGTGAATTATTTGTTTTATACACCTTTGTATTCTATTGGCCAGTATTTTATTAAGGATTTTTGCATCAATGTTCAATAGGGATATTGGTCTGTAGTTCTCAATTCTTGTGGAATCTTTGCCCAGTTTCAGTATGAGTGTTACACTAGCTTCCTAGAGGGAGTTCAGGAGTTTGCCATCTTTTTTTATGTTTTGAAAAAGTTTGTGGATTGGTGTCAGTTCTTCTCTGAATGCTTGGTAAAATTCTCCTGTAAAGCCATCTGGTTCAGGTGACTTTTTTGTTGGTATCCCCTTGATAACCTTGTCTATTTCTTCTCTTGTTTTGGTTCTGTTGAGATTCATGACATCCTATGAGGATAGTCTAGGAAGAGACTGTTTTTCCAAGAATTTGTCCATGTCTTTCAAGTTGTTGAATTCATTGGAATACAGTTCTTTGCAGTACTGTGAAATTATTCTTTTAATTTCATTAGGGTCAGTTGTGATGTCTCCTCTTTCATCCCTCATTCTTGTTATTGAAATTTTTTCTCTCCTTTCTTTGGTTAAGTCTGCCAGCAGTTTGTCAATTTTGCTAATCCTTACAAATAACCAACTTTTAGCAGCATTAATTTTTTCCATGGTTTTCTTATTTTCCCTCCCCTGAATCTCATCCCTGAGTTTTATTATTTCTTTTCTTTTGCTATTAGTGGGATTGTCCTGCTGACTCTGCTCTAGTCGTTGTAAGTTCTGTGCCAACATATCAGTTATGAGGCGCTCTTCCTTTTTCAGGTGTGCCTGCATTGCTTTGAAACTTCTTCTTAAGACTGCTTTGCTGTGTCCCATAAGTTTTGGCATGACGTATTTTCATTCTCATTGGTTTCTAGAAAATTTTTAATTTCATTTCTGATCTGGGTCAGTATGCTCTCCTTTTGCAATAGAGAATTATTCATTCTCCATTTATTTTCTCTAGTTCTCTTCATTTTCCTGTTGTTGATTTCCAACCTTATGGCACAGTGATCTGAGAGAGAGTTCTGTATGATATCAATGTGCTTATGTAGATTGGCCTTATGTCCCAGTATGTAGTCTATCTTCAAATATGTTCCATGTGGGGATGAAAAGATGTGAATTTTTTTTTAATTTGGGTGAAAAACTCTGTAGATATCTTCCAAATCAAGTTGTCTAATTATATTACTTAGATTTCTAGCCTCCTTGCTGAGTTTCTTCCCCTGTGATCTGTCTTTCTCATAGAGTGATGCATTGAAGTCACCCACTATGATTGTTGAGGCTGTGATTTCTTTTCACATCTTTAGCAGTGTTTGGTTTACATATTTAGTGGGTCTCTCACTAGGGGAATATATGTTTAAAATGCTTATTGATTCATTGTCTACCTTTCCCTTGAACATTATATAGTATCCCTCCTTATCTCTTTTTATGGTTTGCACTTTGAAGTCAATTTTATCCGAGTTTAGAATTGCTAACCCGGCTGTTTTTGAATTGCTGTTTGCTTGATATACCTTTATCAAGCCTTTGATTCTCAGGCTAATTTTGTCTGTAGCCTTGAGATGTGTCTTCTGCAGGCAGCAGATTGATGGGCTGTGTTTTCTAAACCAGTCTAGCCGCAGTCTTTTGATTCCCGAGTTCAGTCCATTGATATTTAGGGTTATTATCTCTAATTGTGGAAAGTGTGATGTCATCTTCTACCTTTTGTGTTGAGAGTTTTCCTACCTTCCTTTCTTTTCAGTATGTTGAGGATATATGTGTGAGGGTTTATCATTCTTGATTTCTTTCCACTGTATGCCATTCCTATTTTCAGAGCTGTTTTCTCTTTGTTGCCTTCTGGGTGAGGTTGTTCTATCTGACGTTCTATTTATACTTGATGTGTGCTGTTCTTCTGCCTATATTGGGTCAGCAAGGATCTTTTGTAGGGCTGGGTTTCTTCTAACGTATTCTTTGAGTTTTTCCTTGCCTGAAAAAACTCTTACTTCTCCATCTAGCTTGATAGATAATTTGGCTGGTTAGAGTATTCTTGGGTTTGCATTACTTTCCTTCAATTTTTGGACTATATTACTCCACCCTCTCCACTTTTTCATAGTGTCTGCTGATAGGTCTGAGCATATTCTTATCTGGGAACCTTTATATGTGATTTCTTTTTTCCTCCTAGCTTCTCTTATGATTAATCCTTTTCCTCAAAGCTGGATAGTTTAACTATTATGTGTCGTGGTGACTTCTTCTTGGGATTCAGTTTAGTTGATGCTCTTACAGCCTCTTGAATGGTTGCCTGGTTTTCCGTCCTTAAACTAGGGAAGTCTCCCTCCTGGAATTCTCTGACGATTATTGCAGATGACTTCTTTGTTGTGTTTTCTTCCAGCAGGCCTATAATTCTGATGTTATTTCTTATAGTATCAGACATAGATCTTACATTTTCTTCAGTTTCTCTGATAATCTTATTAGATTTTTGTTCGCATGCATTAAATTCTACTTGTCCATTCTCTAGGTCACTGATGCGGTTTTCAACTTCCTCCAGTTGATTTGCGAAGTCCATGAGTCTGTTGTTGTTTTCTGTTACCTCGTCCCTAAGCTCTTGTTTTTCCCTTTGGTGTATGGACTTTATCTCATCTATTAGTTCATCCTTTTTTGTATTGTTTCCCTCATGTAATGCATGAGTCCAAGCATCATTCTGAAAATTTCCTTCTGCGGCATGTCAATGTCTGCTTCTTCTATGCATGCCATCAAGCTTAGGGCATCTTCTATCATTGGTCTTTTTTTCTCCTGTTTTTTCATAGAGGTGGTTGAGGCTGATTGATGTTTGTGTTGCATTGTTTTCGAGGTACCAGGTGCCATTTTTTAGGATCTCGAAGAGCACAGGCTCTCTCTGGGAGACTTAAAGGAATGTGTCTTCAAACTTCTTGTGACTAATTGCGCTATGGAATTATCCTAACTTTTTATCCTCTTGTGGCTTCATTCTTTCCCTAGTGAACTGGTGTTTCTTTATCTGAAGGGCAAGTTGGGTTGTTTTCCTAGGGCCCACTGGTGGATTTTTGTGAACCCACAAGTATGGTGCTGCACTACACAATCTCACCAAGTGCAGGGATGGTGCAACCCACAGCAGCCTGAGGCACTGCAGGAGGTGCTCACTGCAAGGGGGACATCATGGAATTCTGGTGGGCTACCCACTCCTGAGTAGAGCACCGTGAGTATTGGGCGGGACCACCAGATCAGGCAGATCACGACAGAAGAAGGACTGTAGTTGATTCTGCAGCAGCTTGGAATTAAGGCTAACACTGTTGGAATGGCCCTGGGCTGTGTGAAGCACCTGGCTGGCAGCAGGAGGGTGCCTCAGATGGACCCCCTGAGGACATGTAAGAGCTCTCCTGAACACACCGGCTGGAATTCCCCTATAGGAAATTGGGTGGAACCAGCTTCTCCTCCCTCGGGCTACTCTACACAGGGTAGTGCTCTCCCAGCTGGGCGTAGCTGGAGTAGTTGCCCTACGCTCTGGCGGGGTGGGTCTGGTCTGTGAGCCAAACATGAAAAGATCAGGAGTTAACCACAGGAGACCCAATTTGCTGAAACAATGGAGGGATAGAGATCAGTGAATGAAGAGCTCAGGCTGCAAGGGCTCAATCTCTGCCCGGCTCTGTCAGAGCCGAGGTTCCCACCAGGATGCGGTCCAACCAGGCCGGGGACCCGACCAAGCTGCAGTTCCCACCCAGCCTCAGATCCGACCAAGCCGTGGTTCCCACTAAGCCACGGTTTTGACTAAGCCGTGGATTCAACTAGGCCACAATTCCGACTAAGCCGTGGATTCAACTAGGCCACGGTTACTACTTAGCCACAAATCCGACCAATCCGCGGTTCCAACCCAGCCTCGGATCCAACCAAGCCACGGTTCGGACTAAGCCACAGCTCTGACGAGACAACACCCTGGCTGGTCCAAACATTCCCAGCAATGCCCCTGGCAGAGACAGTGACAAACAATGGCAGGTCAATCTCCATCCACACTTCACTGTGGCAAACCAAACCCCCACCCCCACACCGTCCCCCTCAGAACCCCATGATTCTGCTCCCCCTTATCTTTACAGTGATCCTCCCGTGATCTGGTACCAATGAATTGTTCCTTCAGACACTTTCCCCAGGCCGATCCCGCTCTGGTTCCCTCTGGTGTTTGTCACACAGTTGCCATCTTCCCAGAAGTCCTAGATCTTTGCTTTATTTTCTGGTTAATAATGACACAAAAATATAACAACCACAAAAACATTTTAATTCCTATTTTCCTACAAGCAATGTCTGGAAATTGAGCAATTTAAAATGTCTATATAATACCTTAAGACTGGATGGCTTAATTTTTAGTTGCTAACCAAAAGCCGGGTGCATGAAACTCAATATCAACTCCATGGAAGAAAAGAGATGGTAACCTGTTCCTGGAGGAGTGGAGACTATGAGGCCATGCAATGAAGTTCTACAGTACCTCCCAGTGCCAAGCTAAAGTCTGTCTAATTGAAGACACAAAACAATGCCAACAAATTAATGTACAAATGCAGTAAGTTTAATTTAGCTGGGTTATCACAAATGAATATGTGGCAGTTACATAATCTGCTGTCAATTTGAAACTTATGAGTGAAAGGATGCAGTTTAACCTGCCAATCAATTCACAGCCTGATGACCTAATTTAGAGCCACCAAGAAGATAAATGCATCACTAAAGATGGGACATTCACTCCCTGCCTTTGAGATATACCTGTTGAAAAGAGACTTGGAGCTACCATGACCCAATTATTCATGTGGAGACACCTACCAGCACTGAGATGATTCCACTGTCACTGGATCCACAAGACTTTCCATCCACTGGCCTGTGGTCTTTCTACATTCAGTGTTTTTACATAGGTTGCATGAGTCTGAAGAGGAATTTGTAGACTGTTATCAGACATATGGGCTAATATTTGATTTATGGACCTGAATTTGACTGGGCTGGGATATTTCCTTAATATTATAACTCTTTGATATAAAGTTCTCTATTGCAAACTTATGAGTCTCTAGGAATTTGTTTCTCTAGTCTACCCAGACTAGCATACTGTGATATGCAGAGTGGGTATTAGAGAAAAAAAATGAGAAAGATGAAGAGTGGAT
The DNA here is from genome assembly GCA_004026705.1 of Nesogale talazaci. Lineage (NCBI taxonomy): Eukaryota > Metazoa > Chordata > Mammalia > Afrosoricida > Tenrecidae > Nesogale > Nesogale talazaci. The sequence continues at coordinate 84,905 of PVJH01007500.1, read as the reverse complement.
GTTTGTTTGGTATCTACCTGACAGTAGTTTCTAATTTTTGGATAGCCAACGGTCAGATATGTCTACCTGGATTACTGCATTGTTTTCTGGAAATAATATGGGAAATTAAAGTTTTGATTATTTTGTTTGGTGGTTGTTTTGGGTTATTCCTGTGTAAAACGATGAAAATGAGTGCTGTTAATGTATATTTTCAGGTCAGGGGACAAAATCTCCCCTTAACTTTCTGAGAGCTGCTTAGCAAAAATGGCTGACAGAAACCTGGTTCTGGCTTGATGCTATCAGAGGCCAATACTTTTTATCAATGGAATAATTTAGATAAGGATTAAGGTAAGTTAAAGATTAAACTTGATTGTCTTAAGAATTTGAGTTTAGGATATGAGTCTACTTTGTTTATTTGGATTTCTTTGGCATATTATCCTTGATGTAATGATTGATAGAAATGATTATTGGGAAGTATGAAAATAGAGAGCCTTGCCTTCAGCCATAAACATTTGAATAATTAAATGGGTTAGAACCCACCTACAAAGAAAGCTCTGAAAAGAAAAGCCCCATTCAGTGTTTTGGAGTATTCCAGACATTGGCTTTTCAAGAGTCTTGTCTTGGGGGCTGTTGACAGATTGAAGAAAAAGGAACTCTTTGGATTGTTTAATCCTGTACTAGTGGTTTATGTTAAAAGCTTTAAAAGAATCTGGAGCCCCAAGGAAACTCTCCACTCTAGGGTAACTATTAAAGAGAGTCTTAAATGCTTGCTAGGTTACCACTTGAATCCATTTGTTGAATAGAAGTGAAATAAATGTAGCAATAAAGAGATGGGTTGAGTCTGGCCACTGACACCTGTGGACTTGGTTTATATAAACTGGAGGAGAAGATGAGAGTGGGTTGACTGATCTAAAGTTCATGACCTAGCCCAAGGAGCTAGGGTTGTTGAGAATTTGTGATGGGGCGTATGGTCTAAAGGCAAGGCAGCCAATGGGCATAGTTGACCAGACCAGATGAAGAGAAATTTTTGATACTGTGAACTGGTACATGCTTATGCTGTCGTTATGGATGGCCTTCACTTATGGATTGACTTCGCTTATGGATATGAACTCACAAAGTTCTAAATGGAATGAAGATTCTTTGCATCAAATATTAAAGGGCTAGTAGATATCTTTCTGATGTTTTCCTGGAATTTTCTAACATGACCTCAGTGCTATTTCTTCTCTCTGTCTTTTAAAAAAATTTAATAGAGAATTTTCTAGTTCATCAATTTCATTTTCATTTCATGCTTGTGTATTTGAAGTATATAATCAATTACCTATCAAGCTGCATATATTTTTTACTTAGTACTTTGATATTATGTATTCTTCCACATAATATTCTTATTCTAGTAGTTAAGATAAATTTGGAATGTGAATTTTATGCACTACAAGCCCTCTTATTAATTGCATATCCAAATGCAGAAGAATTAAGCAGGAACCATACCTCATCCTATACACAAATATGAACTTAGTGGATCAGAAACACTAAATGTAAAACCCAAAGGGTTTTTGACCCTTTGGTATTATTGGTATTATTATTGGTATTATTGACCCAAAGGGTCAATAATGAGATAATTGAGACAAAACTATACAGCCCAGGGCAGGGCGTTTTGTCTACCAGATATGGTAAAGTATGCATTCACAGTGGAAGACAAAAAAGATGTCTGGGACCTATTAGAAATAAAACATTTGTTTAAATAAAAAACTTTCATCAAAAGAGTAAAGTGAGAATCCATGGATTTGGTAAACATATTTAGCAATGACATAACAGACAATTATTAATATTCATAATAAAAACAACTATAACCCTCTTAAAAGGTGGGAAAAGGACCTAAATAGACATTTTATAAAGATGACACCAGATGTTTAACAAGGGCATGAGGAAACACTATCCTTCTCTAGACATCAGGAGAATACAGATCAAAACAATGGTGAGATACAGTCTTACTCCTACCACCTTATCCCAATTAAAAGAGTGAGAGGGAGAGAGAGAGAGAGAGAGAACAAGAAATTCTTGAAAGAGTGTGTAGAGACTGGAACAGTTACACACTGCTGGTGGACTTGTATGTATGTGCACACACTGCAGTGATCTGATGATTCCTAGAACAACTGGCAATAGAAATACCATAATACTCAGCAATATGATTTTGGGACATAAGCCTCAGAGAAATAAGAGATAGATTGCAAGTATGATCTCCCATATTCATTTCATACAGTTCACAATAGCAAGAAATTGGAAACAGTCAAAAATCCCATCAGTAGAAGAATGTATCCAACCTTGTGGTACACGAACACAGTGGAATATTATGAATCACTAAAAAGCAATGATGAAATCATAAAATGCTTCATGACATGGGAAAATATAGAAAACATTATGCTGAATGAAGTTATTTAATCACAAAAGAACAAATACTGTATGAGTCCAGTGCTGTGAGGATAAACAGGAAGATGAAGGCAAATGCATGATATCATGCATGCAATGCAATAAGCAAGTCTGGCAAGCACTGAATAGAGAGCCTCACTAGGCTCGTGACCCATACTTCAGCCTCTCTCTTTATTTGTATCTTGGAAAGCATTTTGACAGAGGCATTTTCACATCAGCTGGGATCAGATTTTCAAGCGTGGGAGAAAAGAAAATGGTAATTCAGTGGTTATCATGCAAAAATATGAGGAAGTTCCCCCAAACCAGCATACATTCCTACCAGACTGATGAGAAATATACACATCTTGGGAAAGACAAGTACATTGGTAGAATAAGGGGAGGGGGTAAACTTCTAGCTGGGAAAATTGGCTAACTTTTACCGACACCAAAGGAACAGTATGTCTGGCACTATACTCCTAATAGGATCCAAGTTTCTGTACACTCCCTGGGAATCCAAACCATTGTAATATAATACTAGGGCAGTGAACCCTGGATCTTGGAGGTGCAGAGTGTTTTCCATACTAGAGGGGTGTTATGTGGATACCCCACTAGATGAACTCGGCTCTATCTCAAATACAGCTTGTGTTAGTCTGGGTAGACTAAAGAAATAAATTCATATACACTCATATGTGAAAAAAGAAACAGTTCTATATACAAGAGCAATTGAATGTTGAGAAAACATCCCAGTCCTATCCAGATTAAGTCCATCAGTGTGATATTAGCCTATATGTCTGATACCAATCTATACAATTCTCTTCAGACTCACAAAACACATGAAATGACACCAAATGTAGGAAGATCACAGGGCAATGTGTGTGAAGTCTTGTGCATCCAGTGCCATTGTAAGCATCTCAGCAATGGGCAGGGTCTCAATGTGGCTTCTCTAGCTCCTAGGGATGCAAAGGGGGAGGTCCATGTTGCTTCTCCTCAGGGAGAGCTCACAGGGTGTAAGCCTAGTCAGTAGAATGTCTCCAAGGGAGTGAGCCGAGAGAAAGAGTGTCTCTCTCGCCTCCAAGAATACAGGGGTTTCCAGAATCCTCAATAGAAGGCCATGCTATCATCTATTTAACAAGCTTGACTCCATCTCTTCACTCCAAATCCTCAAATTGACACCAGATTATTTAATTACCTCACATCCTATAGCCAAAAGACTTAAGGCTGAAAAATTCCATGCTGTGTGAAGAAGAACATAGCTATACAAAGAGTATTGAACTTTTGGTAGGTGGACTTACATTTACTTACTACAACAATGCTGTACATGTTGAATTAAAAGATATGTTATTTTGGAAGGCCTGTGTCTGACATTATCAGTATTATTGCTAAGTTTTGTCTGACTGCTAACTCTCATTGTTTAAATAGTGTCCAGTCGTGAAAGGATTTAATCCGTACAACACAATGACTCATGTATTGTGAAATGTTTTTAACTTACACTTGTTTAATTTCCCACTCTCAATATGTTTTAAATATATTACCATGGCTACATCAAGGACTGTATAAACAGAAGGACCTCCATGCTCCAGGTAGATGATAGATAAGATTCTCTACCATAGGTTGTCAAAGATGTCTCTAAGATGAATCATAACCATGTACATGTATAAATATATTTATATATGGTGATGGATAAATAGACCTATGTGCATATGTTTATTGATTTAGTAAAAAAATAAATAAAAAATTCAAACAACACACAGAAAGAATGGATTTGGGGTTTCATTTAGTCCTAACTCCAATCTAAGAATAATTAGTTCTTACCACATAGCCCTGCTCAGCACTTGGTGTTGTGAAGGAAACACTGAAGACATTGTGCTATAGCGTAATCTGGGAACGAAATGAGATGGTGCCTAGCAAGCAGAAATAATAGCATCATGGGTTTTAAAGCACTGTCTCAAAATAAGTAGTCATCTAAGTGAGATGTCAGCTAAGTCCACATGGGAGAAACACAACAACATCCGGGATCCAGGGATTGTAAATATTATAATCTAAATCCAAAAGAGGGAATAGTATCAGAGTATAAATTGTGAACTTCAGTTTGCAGAAGGCTATTGATGATAGTGGGGACTCAATATACATTTACGGAATCTACACACGGTATGTCTCCAGTGATTTCCCTCTGACCATAATTGAGGAATGGAATAATCTGATCATCAGAGAGTGCTGTAGAGGTCATTATAGTAGATTAAAATGATAAATCTGACTTGATTGTTTCAAAACCCGTTATTTGATCTCCCTTTTGATACTTTGTGAGTTTGACTTAGTTTTTAATATTTGATTTTCATTATGATCATGGTTAGGATTCTGGAATTGTGAGGTTTATCTCTGCTGTTTTTGCTATTGTTGGTAGCCTTTTGACTGTATTTTGTATTTTTCTATGGTTATTTTTTCTTCTTCTTTTTTTTTTTTTTGGTATATGGGACTATGGACAGGTGAATCGATAGACAATAATTAGAATAAGGATCCTGCAAGGTACAGCATAGGAACTGGCAGTTGGGTAATGAGGAGCTGCTGATAGTAAGAATATGAAGATGAATAAAATGTTTTGAAACTGATTGTGGTAGAGAATGTACAACATTGCATGATATGACTGAATTATTGAATAGCATGATATTTGACTCATGTTCTAATAAAATAGTTTGGAAAATAAAGAGAAAAATCCAAACCTTGTAAGCATGGTGATACTTTAAGATGAAAACTTTTTATAGATTCATGTTTCTTTAAAATTCATGAACTCAAAAACATTTAGAATCACTGCAGCACACTTTCAGAATAAAACACCTTATGTCCACAGTGCCATCCATATTTTTATATCATTGCACTTACTTAGTGTGTTCGTTTGGGTTGATTAGAGAAACAAAGTCATGGAGTCTCATAAGTGTACAAGAAAGAGCTTTACATAAAGGAGAAATTGTATATGGAGGAAACATCCCAAACTAGTTTAGATAAAGTCAATAAGTCCAACATTGGTTCATATATCCAATAGTAGTCCATACATTCCTCTTTAGGCTCATGCAGCACATGCCATGCTGCTAAATGTGGGACGATCACTGGTCTGTGTGTATAGGGTCTTGTGGATCCAGGGCAGGAGAAGAATCGCAATGATGGCATGGGTCTCCACCTGTCTCCTCCAGCTCCCTGGATATCTCAACAGGAGGAAAGGGAGTGAGTCTGGCCTCCAGTGAGCGATTTATCTCTGTCCTGCCCCCAAATGAGGTCATCAAGCTGCAACCTGATTGACAGGCTAGACTCCACCCTTCACCTGCATTCAAGTTGACAAGAGATTATGCAATAGCCACATTTAGTATGTTTTTTTTAAACTTTATTTTTAGGTTTCACTGTAATTTCTTTTTCTAAGCTGATTAACATCATTATGATTATGGTTAAGTTTCTGGAATCATGTACCCTGGTTTTTGTTTCTAAACACTGGAAGAAATCACATGGTAGAAGCACTTTTATTTATTTTATTTTATTTTTTTGGTTTTTGGGGTATCACTGCCTTCTGGTGGTGGGAGTAGGAGACCTAGCCTTTGCTCCTGTGGAGCTGGAATTGAACTTCCATCCCAATGGGCTGCAGTCCCGTGCACAATCACTAGGCCACTGGGGCTCAGCCCAGAAGCACTTTTATAATCCAAGTAACTTTTATGAGGGAAAGGAAAATTTTGGGTAATACAGTCTCAGATAGCAAACAGTATCTCTTGGAAGTGTGCAAGAAAGTATGGCAGGGGCCATGGGAGAGTTCACGACTGAAAATGACCACTTCATGGAAGAACAAAAAAAAATGTGGAAAATAGACAGAAAGTGGAGTTCATAAGAGGAATTCCAGAACAAACAAGAGAGCAAAAATGAGAGCACAAGAGAGCAAAAACCCACGGAAGGTCCTATGTATGCAGAAAAGAACCAACCCTCTACCCTGAAAAAGAAAGGCCTGCCCAAATTCTCCGCTATTTGTTCCCTCCCATCCCCACTTGATACTATGGAGGTGGAGAGTTGATGTTATGAAGGTGGAGAGTGTTACGGGGGTGGAGAGTGTGATTATTTATCAGACACTGTTAGTGGCTGAGTTCAGGTGCATGTATGACATAATGTTTCTGGTGTTTGTGCCCAGGTTAACTTTCATCTGGGCCTAGGTCACCTTGACCTGAGCATTCCCAGTTTTGGAATGTCCAGATAAGTATCTATTGTTTGCCTGATTTCTTTTAAATCTCTTTATTGTAGCACGACACTATAATATTTGTTTATTTTAGGCATTCAGTGGAGACAACCTCTTTTATCTCTAATCTTTCTACTTTGCAACTATATTTCACTTCCAAATATAATCAATAAATAAATATTTCAAATAAATAAAATCAGTTTCACCATGAAATATTCACAATTCATTATTCTATTCATATGTAATAATACTTAGTTCACCAGTCTTAGGCCTTTGTTGTCTTAATCTCTGAACCTGATTAGTAGTCTTCATTTCAAGCTCCATATGTTTGCTTCATAAGCTTGGAATGTTGGTTCTAGTACTTCATTTTCTTTACTATTTCAAAGTCAAATTAACTGGTTTATATTATAGTGATGCATATAAATCTGATATTTACTTTTTAAATTTTACCTACATAATTTTTACAGTTTCTAAAGAAACATGAAATCATACTGAATATACTCATAATAAGATTTCTAGGGAGAGTGTAGAGTGAATACAACCTTAAAATAAGCATGAATAGAATAATAGAAGGCACATTTCTATATTTTTTTTCAAGAGCTTTTAGATCAGAAGAACCCAATTAATAATATGAAATGTTTTTTGTTAAACTATGCACAAAAGAGAAAAACAGAGTAGTCTTATATTATCTTACAATTGCTACTTTTGAACCCATGCTTGTAACCATTATGCCAATGAATCTCTTTGAGGGTCTTTTTCTCTTTTAGTACATCTATACTGTACCAAATATGATGCCCTTCTTAAGAGGCTAGTTTTTCTTTCACACATGAAACTGATGCTGTCTTCTTTTCTGAAGAGCAATATGTAAGCTTCTTCTAACATAGAATTGTTTTTCTTCTGGCATTCCATGATAATTTTAACATTCTTTAGCAATGTCATAATCAAATGGTTCAAATGTTCCTTGGTTTTTCTTATTCCTTGCCTCTTTCATGTGCTTTTGAGGCTATGGCAAACACCCGGACTTGAATCAGGAGTTCCTTTGGACCTCAAAGTGGCATGCTTGTTCTTTAACACTTTAAAAAGTATGGAGTTTTTTTGAGCAGCTTTGTCCCTTGTGGTATGTCTTTCGATTTATTATTGCCTATTATGAATATTGACTACATATCTAAGTAAAATATAATCTTGTCCCCTGTAATTTTTTCTTTGTTTATCATGTTATTTATTAATCCAGTTGTGAGGACTCTGGTTTTCTTTATAATAAATTGTAGTTTGTTCTATAAGCTATAGTCTTTGTATTTCATCAATAAGTGCTTCAAATTGTCTTCATTTTCAGCAAACACATTGAGTCATATGCAAAACACGACAAACCTCCCATAATACCTGGAACTGCATAACTCTTTTATGAATTGAAATTATTCAGTAGCCAGTAACACATATTTGATTTGAACAACTGCCTTTTAGTCTATGTACAGGTTCCTCGAAAACACAATTTAGGGCTCAGGCCCTGTGGCATAGTTGTTGAGTGCGGACTGCGACCCAATGGATTGGAGGTTCAAATCCAGCAGCAGCTCTCTAGGAGCAAGGTTGGGCCTCCTGCTCTCAGCAGAGGGCAGCGCTGCCAATAAAAACAACACACAAACAAAAAAGAAAACACAATTTAGACTTCTATAAATTCCCACTATTGTGTTATGTTCCTGATTTTGTTATGCTCCACACAGTGGATAAAGTGCAAGAAAATATTGTTCTTTGATTACTTGCTTTGAACTAACATTTATCTTACATCAGCGATGAAGACCTTTATTCCCATTCTCTTCCAAATCTTGCTTGATTTTCTGGTAGCTCCAAATTAACGTACGGCGACAGCATTTTTTAAAAAATTTCCCACAAAAATATACTAGCATATTATAGGAAAGGTATTTTTAACATTGATGACATTCAGTAATTTCTACATTCCAATGAGCCACTTTATTTTGGAATTGACACAAATATGCATCTTGACTGAGTCCTGGTGGTGTAGTGGTTGAGTGTGGAACTGTGGCCCACTGGCTTGGTGGTTCAAATCCAGCAGCATCAAGGCTGGGTAGCTCCCATGACCACCAGAGGGCAGTGATGCCATCCCCCCAAAAAAACAAAAACAAAGAATGAAAGCATATATATTATATATATATGTATATATATATATATATATCTTCTAGTCTATTGTACAGTATCTCTTCCAAATATGGTATTGTAGACAAGAGATTGCTTATAGGACTGCAACTATTTCTTGACACATTTTAGTGGTATTCAATAAATTCCTACAGCTTTGTTTTTTGACAACATCTTCAGGGAACCTTGACATTCTTCCTTTAGCACTTTTGTTACTTTATCCTAAGTGATTGAACGTTGTCCAATTGTTTTAGGTACTATATCTTTGTATATATTTTTCTGTCTTTCTTTAACTTCTTGCGTCTTTCAGTAAACTTCCTATAGAGTCCTTCAATATTTCAATTTGAGGTATGAAATATTTCTTCAGAGTTTTCAATTTGAAAGATGCTAAGGGTGATCTTTCCTTTTAGTTTCCTAACTCAAAGTTGTTTGAGCTTATTTCATTAGATTACTTTTCTTTGTGGTTTTTTTGGGGCTGTTACTTGAAATGTCATATTCAACTCTTCTGTTTCATCATTACTTCCAATCCCTATGTTCCAGCGCAAGTCCTTTTGGAATCCATTTTGTTTATTTCCTTTTCTCCTGTCCTTTCCATGACTTCTTGCTTTTTTCAATCACTATGTTCTTGATGTTATCCTACAATTCATTTGGACTTCAAGCATACAGGTCCAATCCCTAAAATAGATTCTTGATGTGTTCTCACATTCAGAATGGATATACTCAAAGTCATATTTTGGATCTTGTGGACTTTTACAATTTTCTTCAGTTACAATCTCAGCTTGCATATGAGAAATTCTTGATATGTTTTTTACTTGGTTCCTAGTCTTGGTTTAGCTGATGATCTTGAGCTTCTTCATTGTTTCATTCCACAGAGTCAAGAGATGCAATCTTAATCATGCAGTTATATTCACATTGATAATCAATATTTATGTTGAAAAATTAACTTGAAACAATTATATGTCTTGAAAAATTGTACCAAGAGATTTCTAGGATTGTTTCTATCCCCTACAGTTATTTATCTTTATAGATACTTTCTATTTCTAACTTTCACAATTGAATTGCAATTAATTATCCATACACTTTGATTGCATGTTTGTTAATTTCATAAGTCAATAAGTTAGTAGAACTCTTAACTTTTGTCACTATTGCGGTTAGTGTCTATTGTTTAATTCTGAATAATAGTTGTATTAAGTTGTCTTCCATGTGGTAGTATGAATATGATTTTATCATAGGCAGCATAGTGCTTTAAGATATAAATTAAAACTATTTCTTTATAAAAATTAATGCAAGTTCATTTCTCTTCAATTTGACATTTCAATCACAGTAAATCATATGATTGTCTCATTAAAAATTTTTAATAATACCCTATCTCAATTAATAGGCTATTGTTCTTTATGTTAACTCATAGGTACAATAACAGGATCAAAAATACAATTTACTGTCATCAAGTTAATTCTTACTCATGAATATAGGATAGAATAGAGATGCAGAAAATATCTTCTTTCTCCCTTGAGGAGGCTAATCGGTGGGAGCTACTGATGTTCAGGAACATCATAAAGTTAACTACTACACACCTTTGAGTATGACAACAGGAGCAGCTAATGTTTACTCATATGTCAGTTTGCCACACTGTGGTGTATTTTAGTTTGCTGCAATGCTGAAATACTGCATTTCAAATTAAATCAGTCACCTATTGTAGACAGGCTTCAGCAGAGGCTTTAGACTAAGATAGATTTGGATCAAGTCTGAGGGGTCTACTTTTAAAAGGGGAATGCTAAGGGGAGGGTGAATTTCTTATGAGTAGAAGATTTGCTTAGTGCAAACAAATCAGTCAATCAAGTTGGAAGTGACTCAATATAAACTGGAGAATAGTTGATGTCTTTAAATAGAGTCAATTTAGTGGTATAGATGGAACAAAGATTTCAGGACTTGCATTTGCTGATATGGTGTGATTTCAACTTGCATTAACAATCAGAACATAGAATGTTAAAGTCTGAATCAAGGAAAATAAGAATTTGTGAAAAGAGAAATGAAAACCATAACATTCAATATCTTAGATTACATTAGTGAACTGAAACAGACTAGTAATGATGATTTTAATAGGATAATTTTATGATCTGCTATGCTGGTAATGACAAAATGCAAAATAACTATGTTACATCTATCATCAAAAGAATGTCTCAAGAATTGTCCTAGTCCAATGTGATAAGTGAATGCAAGATATGTCTACACTTCCATGATAGTTAGAAAATCTGTTGTCAATTTGTGACTTGAGGAGATTAAGAGTGAAGGGATGGAGTCTAGTCTATCAATTGGGTCAGAGCCAATGAAGATTCTGTGTGGGCATTGCCTGAGGACTTTAAGAAATCTGTATTTCCTCCTTGGAGGTGGCAGACACCTCTCTCTCACTACTCATTCTCTGGAAGACAATGCATCTGAGAACACACATGGAACTATGCTAGTACCCTGAGCTGTCACATGGACTTAATCTGATGCAGCCCTGGAAGCTGGAGAAGCCTCATGGAGTCCTCTGCCAGCACTGAGATGCATACAACACCCCTGGGTCCAAAGACTTTCTAACCACTGGCCTGTGATTGTCCTACACTTGGCATCATTGATTGTGTTTCAGGAGTCTGAAGAGAACTTTATAGATTGGAATCACACATATGGGCCAATATTGGACTTATGAACTTGGACTGGACTGGGTTGGGATGCTTTCTTAATGTAAACTAACCCTTTATATGAACGTTTCTCTTAGGCACATATGACTTTCTATGGATTTGTTTCTTTAGTCTACTCAGATTAATAGAACTTCCAAAGAAGGCTTCTATTGAAACACCAAACACTAGAGATAAAAATGAAGACATTAAATATTTATGCCAATTTCTGATTTCTGAGATTGATCAATTATAAAGCAGTGTTGCATTCTTGATTACTGGTGATTGGAATTTGATAGAAGCAAAGAAAAAACAAAGTTTTCACAATATATGACCTGGGTGATAAAAAAACACCCTAGAGATCACAAGATGGAGTTTTGTAAGATCAACAAACTTCTTCGCTACAGATAAATTTCAGCATCATAAATGGTGACTAATACCTCAACTTCACAAATGGAATACACTGGAATTACATTGACTATATCATGGAAAGAGATGATGGAAAAACTCTACATTATAAATCAGAACAAGACCAGGAAGAAGAATGAACTTCCAATTAATAATGTGCAAGTTCAAGTTAAGATGAAGAAAAAAAATGGAAGCCCTTAATATCTGTGATAGATAAGTTTGTGGTGCCAACATGACCAAAGAAGATAGGTAGGTCTCTTGTGACAACATGGCTAATGAACACATGAGATCAATTGAAGGACAGAGATTAAAAATCCTCCATGAGCCCCTCTTGCTCTTGGATCTTCGAACCAGTTGGCTGCCTAGACCTCCAAGCAACTCTACCCTTGGGACACCTAATCATGGACTGTTTAGCTGTGAGTTGAGGTTCCTTCAAGCCCTGCTTTGCGGCACTCCTGGGATATACATCTCTTGAGCTGTGGACTGTTAGGCTCTGCCATCTGGCTGACAGTTGGTGGCCTGCTTTGCTGTTTTCTGCTTGTGGCTCTACAGAGGACTACTCAGCGGCCCTCAAGTCTCAAAGGACTGCCAGTCTACTAGCTGTCTCACACAAGTGAGTTATACCAAGCCATTTGTACTGCTTTATAGATTAGATAACTGTTTATTTCTTATCTTATACACCCTCCTATCTATATAAATATATAAAGAGAATTACTAGTGTCCTGGTTTTGATTCTCTAGAGAACCCTCTCTAACACAATATCCAAAGATTATCTTTTGAGTATATTCTACCTGAAGTTAGAGACCTCTAAATACTAGAATTCAACTTTAACACTTTAGATTATATCAGTTGTGGGATGTCACCAAAGACATAATAAAAAGTAATTGGAGAAAGCAAAAAGTCATTAAAAAGACAAGTAAAAAAGAGTAACATATGGGATTTCAAAAGAAATTCTGGAACTTATTATGTTTAGAGTAACTAAAGTGAATGAAAGAAATGATGAAATAAAAGACTTAAAAGAAAATGTTCAAGAATGACCCAAGAAGATAAAGTAAAAGAGCACAGTGAAATGCATAAACACCTAAAAGGGTAGATCTCTTTGCATTTCTTAAGTTAAGAAAATATTTTAAAAATTCAAGCCTCAAATTAAAATATTGGATAAGTTTATGTATAATATATTAAATAATAGATATAAAATAATACAGTGAGCTGAGCCCTGGTGGTACAGTGGTTGTATGCAGGACTGCGGCCAAAGGGCTGATGGTTCAAATCTAGCAGCAGCTCTCCAGGAGCAAGGCTGGGCTTCCTACTTCCACCAGAGCAGTGATGTGAAAAAAAAATACAGAGTGACTGCATCAAAAATAATTGTTCAACATTTAACTCGTTTATATGTTTAAGAACCAATGGTACTGAAAAAAAAAAGTTCAAGCTGCACTGACGGTTCTGGAAAAACTCAAGTCTCCAGGAAGGATGAAGTTCCTGGTGAAATATTTAACCAAAAGATGCAGCTCTGAAATCACTATCGTCTATACCAAGAAATTTGGAAGACATCTCTCTGGCCAATAGGCTAGAAGATATCCATATCAGTGCGCATTAAAAATCAAAGTGACCCAGGTAGAGTCCAGATCACCTACATAAATTTCCTCATCAGACCCCACTGGTGTAGTCTTTACAGCTGACTGTATGCCATGAAGTTCTAGGATTCCATGCCCTAGTTTTCTACGCCACTTGGTATTTACCAACGGTGCTTACAGAAACTCAGCGCAATATAGATTATTAGCTGCATATTACCAGGGATAAAAAAAAACGCTTAGGGTCTTTAAAAGTATTGTTCGTCATATTTTTTCTTTGTTTACCCATCCTTTGAGGTTCCCTTCCCAATTTTACTACCAACAGGTATGCATTTGTCCTATCCCTGATTTGTCTGCTCCCTTTCTTCTCTCCTGACTTGACGTTCCCATCAGTATATCTCATTCTTCTGATAAGGATAGCTACCTGTCAGGGGTATATCATTATAACTGCATGGGAACCACTATGTAGTCAAATTTCCCTTCCTCTCCTTTGACAACTTACTTGATCATGGGCAACGTGAGGAACATTCCAACAAAATGGCCTTTAAGATACCATGGTTCATTGATGCCAGTCTGGTGGGTATTGCTCTTGATTGACATCTTTCCTTTTAATACTCTGAGGTTTTATCTGAGAATCACTGGCTGTGTGATTTATCCCTCACCACCTTTTCACTGTAGGAGTAGTATCCTATTCATCTACAAGTATACCAATTGGAAAATAGTTATTGTGTTTGATATATTCTGTTCATCTATGGAAGAACCCTTTACACTTTGATGAATTTACAGAAATTATTAGATAATATTTCTAGTTCTTTAAACACTTTCAAGAATTTTGTAATTCACTCTTAATATTTTGTGGGAATTTGGAGCTTAACACAAAGCTGAAAGAAATAACAGCCTGGTTACCCTTTAGTTGTTTGTAACTTTTTATCTTTACATAATTTATGTGTCTACTTAAGTAGCTAATGCAGGGGAAGATAATTATAGAATTTCATCAAAATTATTATGAGTTTTATGAAATAGGTAAACATTTCAAGCATGTTCCTACTAATATTTTATACTTATGGAGGTAATGGACATTGCTATAGGCAGAACACTTAGAATACCTTATTCCTGTAGATGGACATTAAAAAAGAGTAGGGAAATAAATTTGTAACTTCCATTTTGGACAATTGCCCAGCCACTCACCTTATAGAGAACTATGATTTCATTTTAGCATTTTAACAGGTACACCAAACTCACAAAAATTAAGTAAGAGGTGGCTGCATCCCATTGGTATCAGTGGAAACTTGAAGTGGTCAAGGATATCATTTTACTTCTATATAAAATCAACACCTAGGACAGGAACTGCCAATATACAATTTATGTATTTCACTTGGAAATTCTACTGAAAGGGACCTTATTATCCTACAAAAAGGCAGAGATTACTTTGAGGAGCAATCTACTTCTGACTCAAGGCAAACAGGCCAATGGGTAAAGAAAACTACCTTTGAGTTGAATTGTAGCTCTGGTAAAGAATATTAAATGCACTACTGGTTGCCTGAAAAGATCCAATCTTAAAACAAACAAACAAACAAACAAAAACCCAGCCACAGTACTGATGAGAACTTGAATAGTTAGATCATTTTTCAAGTACTTTAGACAAGTCGTCAAGAGGGACAACTCCTTGGAGAGAAAAATCACCTTTTCAAAAGTCAGAGATTTCATAAAAAATATGAAAACCTTTAATAACATGGGTTGAAAAAATGTCTGAAACAATGAGCTTAATTAAGGATGAGGGTGGAGTTATTGTATAACTAGGTACTTTTGTGTGTGTGTGTGTGGGGGGGGCTACTGTGAGACTGAATCAATCCTAATGCACACAACAAACAAACACTATCATCAAAAAATAACTATAATATTATGTTATTGCTAGTTACCCTCAAGTAAGATCCAACCCACGGTGATCCTCTGCACCACTGAAAGGGTCGTCACCCAGTACTGTACCATGCTCACAATTCTCCCTCTACATTTTTGTAGTCACCATGTCAGGCCATGCTTTTGAGGGTCTTCCTCTTTTTCACTTCCCAATACTTTACAAACATTGTACACTTCTCCAAGAACTGATCTTTCCTTGCAACATGTCCAAAGTGTGTGTTGCTACATCTCCACATCCTTGTCTCTAAGGGGCATTTTGACTGTACTAACAATCAGATTTTTGTTCTTTCCCAAAGAATGATTCTGTCAATGTACTTCCCCAGCACCATAATTCAAACACATTAATTCTTCTTTGGTCTACTTTGTTCAATGTCCAAATTTCACATGCATATGAGGCAATTGAAAATACCGTGGTTGGGTGAGGTGCCCCTTATTCCTAAAGAAATGCCCTTGTTTCTCAATACTTTGAGGAGATCTTGTGCAGTAGACTTATGTGATGCATGGGTCTTTTCTCTTGACCGCTGCTTCCATGAGCATAGATTGTGGATCCTAGCCAGACAGAATCTTTTAAAACTTCAATGTTTTCTCCTCTTATCATGTTCCCTATCAGCTCAGTTGTGAGGATTTTGGTTTTCTTCACCTTGCATTATAGTTTCTTGGGTCCAGCTTCACAGTCAATCCATCCTGTGGAGAATTCTGAATCCTCCATTCTCAATTAAAGAAGACAGAAAGGGACACAGTGGACTCAACTCCATTCTTGAGAGAGGTGAGAAGAAGAAGGGTCTGAGGTTTATTTAATAATGGGTTTATAAAATTCTTGAAGAATGAAGGCCACCCTCATGTTATACATACACCAAATCTTTTTGCTCTTTGAATTGTGCTGCAGAAATTCTAACCAGATTCAGAAAATAACTTGGTTCTTGATGAAATGTAGCATTCTGAAACAGTAGAATATTTATCAATTCTATGGACCTTCTTCAAATTCTGATATGCTATTCTTTTTCAGATAATTCAATTTGTCATATTTGCTCAGTATGGGGATTAAGTATGGTGAAAGGACACAACCATGACAAGCAAATTGCTAACTTAATCATTCAGAATCTCCCATTCTGTTTGATTGACTATCTCTTGTTCTATTCAAAATCCTTAGATTTCAAACTTTTCTCCACTTGTAACAATGTTATTTCTCGGTCCATTCTGCAGTTAGATAATTTTATGCCAACTTGAAGATGTATGAAAATACAGGGTGGAAATCCAATCTGATCATCAGCTCACATGCTGATAGTGCCTCGTTGAGGTGTGGCCCTCTTTTAAGGAGAACCCTGGGAATTTTGTCTCTCTCCTTTCACCTTCCTGCTTGTTGGCCAATCTGAGAATTTCTTGAGTCCTGACATGATTCCACCAACCTTATATCTACATGTTTCTGCACCTACTGACTTGTAATCTTATATTCTAAATCATTGCATGTAGCTGCATGAGTCTGAAGAGAGATTTATGGACTCGAATTGGACTTAAAGATGAGTTGGATTGAAGAAGCACTCTTTTTTGAGATATTTAGTTACACATTTATATAAAACCCTTTCCAATACATAGACAAATGTTGCAGCATTTGTTTCTTTAGTCAAGTAGTCCAATAAAGTTCAGAAGTGATGGTTTAGGCTTCTTTACCATGAGTTGTCACCCATATTAAATTTTATTTCTAGAAATTTTGCATCAAGTGCTTCAAATCTTTACTTTCAGCAAGCAAGTTTTTGTCATTTGCATATTAAGACTCTAATACATATGAGATTAATTTGGTTTCTGTGTACAAAATATAGTTTGCGGATAAACTTCTAGCTCATTCAGCAGTAGAGAAATAGAGAGTGCTAAGAAAATATATTCAAAGCTTTTACATTTTAAGCAGTGATATGTAAATTTAAAAATGAAAAATTTTGTGTTGCTGATATGCTAGAAGTTATATCACTAGTATTTTAAATGCCAGCAGATTAACTCAAGATAAACAAGTTTCATCAGAGCTTCCAGACTAAGAAAATATAACAAAAAAGAACTAGCTCCCCATTTCAAAGGAAAGAATTCCTGATAACCTTATGCATCCAGATATTGAATGCCTAAAGAATGGAAACACACCATTGTGAAAAATTACTGTGCCTGTTAAGTTTCAACATTACTCAAAATGTGACTGAGGAGAGCTAATTTCTCCAAATGGAATCAAACATGGTGACGTGAATCAGGTACAGCCCGTGTGAGTAGAGTCTTCTGTAACTTCATTTGCTGTGGGATAAGACTCACGGGAAGGAAAAACAGCTGCCAAAAAATCAATTAATGATAGAACCCTTGGAAGTATATTGTATAAACCTAGGAAATTGGGAAATCACCAAAAATGAAATGCAACAAATAAATGTAAAAATACTGTGCAATAATGGGATAAAAGGGGAATTTTGAATAAGAAAATCATACGGTTTACTATGTTGCAGATAACAAAATCAAGAGGAGTTTCATAGCATTCATTGTCAAAATCAGTCAAGAAGTACAATGATGTCTGTGATAGGAATATATCTTTCCACCTTCAAGAATATCCAATCAGCAAAATTATTACTCAAATATGTACATTATCCATAAAAGCTGGTAATGAAGCAATTGAAGATTTCAATCAAAAACTCCAGTTGGAAATTGATCAAACATGCATTCAAGATGCATCAATAATTATTGGTGATTGTAACACAAAAGTTGGAAACAATGAAGAAGGCATGGTAATTGGAAAATATGATGATGGGAAAACTAGTGATTGCTGATATAATTTTGAAACGTCAATGATTGATCATAGCAAATACCATTTCTCAACAACACAAAGAGCAACTATACATATGATTTCCCCAAGAAATTCATACATAGAAATCAAATTGACTACAACTCTGGGAAGAGATGAAGGAGAAGCTCAAAATCAGCAGTTAAAGAAAGACCAGAAGCTGACTATGGAACAGACCATCAATTGTTCATAAAGATGATGAATAGTAAAACAAGTCCAGGAGAGCCAAAATATGACATTGAGTTTATGCTACCTGAATTTCCAGAATATATTGAGAACAGATTTGATATATTGAAGACTAATTATGGAACACATGGGGAGCTGTGGAAGGACAACAAAATCATGATTCATGAAGAAAGCAAAAGATCATTAAAAAGTAATGAAAGAAAGAAAAGATCAAAGGGAATTTAAGAAGAAACTTTAAAACATGTTCCTTGTAATAAAGTAGGAAATGCAAACCAAAGAAGGCATCATATCAAAGAGCTGAATAGAAAATTTCATAAGGCAGCATGGAAAGATATAGCCAAATATTATAATGAAATATTCAAAGACCTAGGGTAAGATAATCAAAAGAGAAGAGCACACTCTGCTGATCTGAAACTGAAGGAACTTAAGTAAAAAAATCAAGCACGGGGTTGCAATCTTGAAAGATCCTATGTGAAAACCATCGAATGGTGTAGGAAGCATCAAGAAAAGATGGTAAGATGACACAGACATTTTACCAAAAAGAACTTGTTGAAATTCCACTATATCAAGAGGTGACATATGAACCAGTAGCATTGAAAGAAGAAGGTCAAGCTGCACTGAAAGAATTAGACAAAAAAAAATCACACTTCAGAAACTGAAGGAATATCAATTGAAATGTTTCAACAATCTTGTGAAACACTAGAAGTACATATTTGTCTATACTAGAAAATGTTGAAGACAGCTACTTGGTTAACTGATTACAATAGATTCATATTTGGACAGAAAGCCAACAGAATACTCAAAGGGTAGAAAAATATAATTTACATCACATGCAAGTAAAATTTGGCTGAAGATCACTCAAAAACAGTTCCAGCAGTACATTGACAGAAAGCTGCCAGAAGTTCAACCTGGATTCAGAAGAGGATTTGACAAGGAATATCATAAATAAATAAATTAATTTTAACTAAAAACAGATAAACCAAGAAAGATATTTACTTGGCTATGCAGAGGCATTCGACTTGTGATTTTTTTTAATTAAAAATCATTTTATTGTGGGCTTGTACGTTGTTTTTCACAATACATAAATAAACATACTGTGCCAAGCACTTTCATATGTCCGCTGATGTTATCATTCTCCAATTATCCACCTTTCCCCTTGAGCCCCTGGTATTGGTTTTTCCATACCTCCCCCTCTTCCCTTCCTCTCCCTTCCCCACCAACCCTCAATGATTTATACATTATTATTGTTCTGTCATATCTTACACTGCCCAACCTCTCTCCCAACCCACTCCTTTGATACACATCCTTCAAATAGGAGCTTATGTGTATATCCTTGCAGTTGGTTCTGTCTCTTTACCCCACCTTCTCTCCACCCTTCCAGCAGCTCCAATCTAACCACTGGCCCGAAAGGACTCATC
>PVJH01007500.1:0-65108 GCA_004026705.1 Nesogale talazaci | reverse complement strand
CCCATATCTACAGATCGCCTCTCTACTAGTGTAACTTCCCCAGTCCATCTGGATTTGTAAGGTAAAGTTGGGACCATGATGGTTGGGGGGAGGAAGGCTTCAGGAACTCGAGGAAACTTGTATGCATCATCACTGCCTTGTTGCACCTTGACTGGTCTGTCTCCTCCCCTTGACTCCCCTGTAAAGGGGTGACCAATTTACCCACCAGTGGGCTTTACATCGCCACCCTCCTCTCCCCCTCATTTGTAATGATGTGATTCTTGTTCTTTGATGCTCGATACCTGCTCCTTACACTCCTCTTGATCACACATGCTGGTGTGCTTCTTCCATGTGGGCTTTGCTGTTTCTGTGCTGAATGGCGACTCATTTATCTTCAAGTCTTTGATACTCCAGACACTTAATCATTTGGTAGCTGGCACTATTGTTTCTTCTATTCTGTTTGCCTCTGTATCCATTTGTCTTCAGTGATATCGGGAGTCAATTGGTCCATTGATTTTGATGTTTGTCCTTTGATGTCTAATACTTGATTTTTTCAGCACCTGATGATCGCACAGGCAAGTGAGTTTCTTTTGTGGTGGGTATTTGTTGCTCCTGAGCTAGATGGCTTCTCTTTTATGCTCAAGTCTTTAAGACCCCAGATATTATATCTTTTGATAGCTGGGTATCATCAGTTTTCTTCACGACTCTTGCTCATGCTTCCACATGTCCTCAATGAGTACCTTTGGGATGTGTACACACAGTGATATGTGTGTTTTTTTTCCCTCGTTTGATTACTATTGCCTAGACTTTTCACCATCTTGTGGCCATGCTGGCTGTTGTGCTTCTTCTGTGTGGGTGTGGTCTCTTCTCAGGTAAGTGGCCTATTGTTCATCTTCAGGATTTTAAGACCCCAGACATTATATCCTTTGGTAGCTCAGCACCATCAGCTTTCTTCACCACATTTGCTTTTGCACCCATTTTACTTCTGTGATCGTGTTGGGCCACAGAGCTTCATGGAATACCAGATTCATAGAACAAAGTGTTCTTGCATTGAGGGAGTGACTGGGTGAGGTCCAGTTGCTACCCTAGTATTTGACCTATGGATATGTTCTTAAATTTCCCTCCTTATAATATTAATTATTCCCACCTTATAATAGATAATTGTATCTATGTAGGAACATACCTATGTTTAGACTTCTGCAAGTGCCCTCTGCCTTCTCTTTCTTTCCTCTATTTCCTTCCATCTCCCTCCTGCCCCACCATTATATTCCACCTTTATTGATGTTTCAGTGTTTGCTCACAGATGCATTGCCCTTGCTTAATCCCGACCAGTCTCCCCACACCCTCCTTTCCATCGATTCCAGACCACTACATGCCCTCCCCCGTCATGTTTTTGTCCACGCCCCTTTCTCCTCCCCTCTCTCCTGCCCCCCAGGAATTGTCAGACCTGTCATTCTTTACTCCTGCCTCTCTGACCAGAAATACTCCCTTCTTGATTCGGTTCATTTTTGGGGAGTGGGGGGTGGGGGAGGGTTCGTCCACACTTCTTCCCCACCATGTGATTCCCCAAGTGTCCTGTGTCACTGTCTGCTTCAGTAGGGAGCCAGTGTGCCCCGTCCTGTTATTGTTTGTCCAGTCTTTTCTGTGGTGCATTGGATCCCCAGTGGGGTTTAGTCCTCTGAGCATCAACTGTCAGTGTGGGGACTGGACCAGCTCTCTTCCTCTTCCTCTCTCCTTGTCTTTGTCCATGTGGGTGTGGGATGTTGGCCTCTCTCCCAACCTGTTCTCTGCCACACCCACTTCTAGGGATGGGGTCCATCTGACTCTGATTGTGTCCAGCTCTGTAACTCTTTCATTTCTTGCATCCTTCCACGCCTCCCACTGTCTTCATGGATGGGTGCTTCGTGGTAGGAACTGCTTGCCCATTCCATTTTCTGTGGAGACAAGACCAGTACTCCCCCCCGGATGGGTTAGTGCCCCGTTCTTTCTGTTATATTTTCAATTTTGAACTCCCTTTTATCTCCCTATCCCCTCTACCCTCTCAACCTTCTCCCATTACTGTGTTGAACCCAGCATGTACCTCCCTGGGTTTGGTCCTCCTTCCTCCCCTTACCCTACATCTTGGGCCAACTGTTATGGTATAGGAGTCTTCTCTTTTATACTCACCATACTGTTTCTACTTACCTCAAGGGGCCCATGCAGTACTCATCCTTTTGTGATTGACTGACTTCACTTACCATAATTTACTCCAGTTCTTCCCATGCAGAGATGTGTTTCATGTGCTCGTCAGAGCTTTTGAGTGAGACATAGTACTCCATTGTGTGTCCAAACTCCAGAGTTTGTTGATCCATTCATCTACTGATGGAAATTTAGATTGCTTCCAAGTCTTTGCGATTGTGAACTGTGCTGCAATGAACATTGGCGTGCATACTACTGGCTGTGGTTTATTTCTTGTCTCTTCTGGATGTATGCCCAATAGTGGGATCACTGGATCATAGGGTACCTCAACTTCCATTTTCATTAAGTATCGTCAGACTGCTTTCCATAGCAACTGTACATATCTACACGACCACCAGCAATGTAGAAGTGTTTCTATTTTGCCGCATCTCCTCAAACATTTGTTGCACTCTGATTTTTCTGACCTGGGCTAGCCTCAAGGGTGTTAGATGATATCTCATTGTTGTTTTGATCTGCATTTCTCTGATGGCTAGTGAGTGGGAGCATTTTCTCATATGTTTATGGGCCATATGTACCTCCTCCCTAGTGAAACTTCTTTTTAGTTCTTTTTCCCCATTTCTTCAAACCATTACCTGTTTTCATCTTCTTGCAGCAAACGAGGGTAGTGTAGATTTTTATAATAGTCCTTTGTCTGTTTTACCTTTGCTAAAAATCCTCTCCCAGTCTGTGGGTTACTTGGCTACCCTCTTAGTAAAGTCCTTTGATGTACACATGTGTTTTATTCTTAGTAGGTTCCATTTGACAATTTCAGCTTCCCCTGTATGTGTACCCTGTCCTATTGTAGTTAGCCTTTGTATTCCCTGGGTCAAGGTTCTTAGATTTTTTTCCCCAAATCTCTCACTAATGGTCCTGATGGTTTGTGGTTTTACTTCTAGGTCTGTGATACACCTTGAGTTTGTTCTTGTGCATGGGGTGAGATAGAGAAACTGTTTCATTTTTCTACATGTGGATTGCCATTATCTCCAGCACCATTTGTTAAATAGGGCATCGCCCTCCCACTTGATGCTTTTTGGGCCCTTGTCGAAAATCAGTTGTCTATATGCTAATGGTTTTATTTCTGGGTTTTCTATTCTTTTCCATTGATCTAGACTATGTGAACTTTAAGGAATGATGGATAAGCTTGAGAAGAATAGAAATTCTAAAATACTTCCTTTCCTCATTTTAAATCATGGAGTATCCCCTTCCTTCTTTCCTACAACCCTTGAACATATATATATATATATATATATATATATATATATATATATATATAAAATCTCCAGGGTCACATTCTCTCACCAGTTTAGTTCAATATGTATGCTGAGAAAATAGAAGATGGATTACATGAAGAAGAATGTCACATCAGCGTTGGAAGAAAGCTTATTAACTACAGTAGATAAGTCGATGACACAGCCTTGCTTATTGAAAATGAGGAGGAATGAAGTACTTGTCAATGAATATCAGGATTACAGCCTTCAGTATGGATGATGACTAAGTGCAAAGAACAACAAAACTTTCTAAGACCAATGGGTAACATGAGATAAATGGCAAAAAGATTGATTTCAAGAATTTTATCTTTCAGATAAAATTATAACTTTTTATTATACAGAATCTATGGTCACTGAAGCAGTAGTCAAGAGACCAAAAGAAGAGTTGCATTGGGTAAGTCTCTTTTTTAGGTAAGATCTCTTTTGATTATTGAAGATCAAGGATTAATGATTGAAGATTAAGGTATATTTGATCCAATCCATAGTATTTTTCATTGACTCATACAATTGTGAAACTAGGGCATTGAATAAGGATATCCCAAGAGAAATAAATGCAGTTCAAATATGCTTGGGAAGAAGAATATTGAAAGTACAATTGACTGCTAAAAGACCAAACTCATCTGTGTTGGAAGAAGTGGGACCAAGTTGCTCATTTGAGACAAGGATTGAAAGACTCTGTTTTACATTCTTTGGACATTGTCAAGAGGGACCAGACCTCAGAAAAGAGCACAATGTTTGGCAAAATGGAGGGGAAGTAGAAAAGACAAAGGTTCTCAAGGTGATGGATTGGCATAGAGACTGCAACAATGGCACCAGGCTGAGGAACAAACGTTAGGATTATGTAGGTCTCTTCAGTGTTTCTTTGAATTGTTCCTTTTGTCACTATGGATCCAATGGCACCTAACAACTTGGAGCTTTTATCAGAGACTCTTGATCATAGAAGGGCTACCCTAGTTCAGAGTCAGGGTCATCAAGCTCTGATTACAAATCAAAATAGCCTAATTAGAGTCATGGCAAGGAGTTTATTCTCCTATTTATGGCCAAAAGACATTTTGTATTAGGTAAATCTGTGGAAATCATTGGACTTTGGTTTTAAATTCTTGACTTGAGGCAAGAAAAAAAAAGGCCAATTCCATTGCTCTACCACTTGTCTGTCAGTTTGTCACAATGTGGTGGCTGGCCCTATTATCGATGTTGCCAGAGGTTCAAATTCAATTAAAAAAGGGCATGGGACAAGGGACATTATTGTTGATATATGAATGGTGGTTGAAAGTAGAGAATTGCAGTGCTTCTTAGAGGAAAGTTGTTGAGACTTACAAAGCTTTACTTATTTTGGACACGTTGCTACTAAAGACCAATTGCTGGAGAGCAACATAATGCATTTTAAAGTAGACAGTGACAAAGAAGAAGGCCATCAATAAGATGCACCGACACCGCGACTGCAATAATGGGCTTCAGTCTGGGAAAAACTGTGAGGTTGGAGCAGGGCCTGAGCAGTGTTTCACTCTGTGGTGCACAAGGTTTTCATGATTTAGAACTTGCAGGATGGCTGGCACCTAACATCAACAATAACTTGCCATTGGTAATAGATAAAAATAAAATATGCCATTATGCTCGTAATAATTTTAAAGTTCTTGTCTGACTATCAAACCCATTCCCTTTAAGTTGATTCCGATTCATGGCATACCAACTAAGTATCTCTGAGGCTCTCTATTTATGGAAGAATGCAGCTCATCTTTCTCTTGAAAAATAACCGATTCATTTGAAGTACTGACTACAGTTAGTAGTGCAACACTTATCCTATATAACTCCCAAGGCTCAAAATTCGTGGTAGTGTACCAGAATTTGCTGGAAGGCCAGTTCTCAGTGTTTACCAGTTTTCAAGTTTTTCTTGAAAGCTATGTGAATTAGTGCAAGTTGGAGGCAACACTGTCTGTTTTGGGGACAAGTAGAATATATCCATCGTCTTGCTCTGTGTACTCAAGGACCTATGCCCTCTGAGAAGATGCTGATGCTCTGGACAGTCTGATCTTGCCTAAGATAAAAGAGACACTTCCCCTCTGGTTTCCTGGGAAACTGCTGATGCACACACACAGTCCTACATCAGATCAGCTACACTCCCCTTTCCTGGCTTCATCCTCCCTGCTGAGCCACACACACATTATGTAGCTAAACAATAAATACATTTTTGTTGCCTATGATGATGTTTTTTTTCTTGCATCACTGCTCTGGTAGGAGTAGGAAACCCAGCCTTGCTCCTGAAGAGGTGCTGCTGGATTTGAACCACCTGTGGGCCGCAGTCCCGCACACAACCACTACACCACCAGGGTTCAGCTGCCCTGTGGTAATTATTAATAGAAACTTTGTGTAGAAACTTATCACAGGATGTAGAATACATGACAAGAACTGTGGAAGAGCCTCCCTTGAATTAAAAACTGGGTCTTGAAGCTTTGTCTGCAGCTGTCCTCTACACCTCAACATCATCTCTTCTTTTAATTGCATCAGGCCTTCTCATGCCTGCTTTACTTGTGAAGCTGGTTGTCACAAATGAAAATTCCTAATATTTTATTTTAGTGTCTTGGCAAGTTACTTTAACCCACTAAGTCACTATCTTAATCATATCATTAAAAAATAACTTTCAGAGAGAATTCATATATCAAGTTTTATCCATTAAAATGTGAAATTAGATATTTTAGTATACATGTTAACAAAAGTGTACATACCCACGAGTAATTATAGACTATTCACTTAACACCACAAAAAGAAACAATGTGTCTTTCAACAAGACTTTATATTACCCCTCAGGTCATGCTTCCCCTCAGCCTTGGGAAAACACTAATTAGCTTTCTGTCTGTAGGCATTTTTATATTCTAATATTTTGATTAAATGCTACTTTTTAAAATAAAAAATGGAGGCCTGCTTATTTTTATATCACCCCACCAATGTCCAGTCCCCAGAATGTTGAATCCTGTGTTAACGTTGTTGTGTTGTTGTTGTTGTTGTTGTTGTTGGCTACTAGAGAATCAGGTCAGACACATAGTGACACTATGCACAGCAGAACAAAATATTGCCTACTCCTTTACCATCCTAAATATAAGCTGATTTTTCAGTACTAAGAACTTCTAATTTGATAATAATACTGAAAACACAATAACGCAATAGTATCTGTCTCTACTTAGCTTTTCCTACAGAAGATTAGATCAATTCCATATGCTTTTTTATGCCTTTTTTGCTGCTTCTTGAGGGTTGATTGTGAATCTTAAGAAAAATGAAAACCTTGGAAACTTCAACAGCTTTTTCTCTTTATCATCATGTTTATTGTTCTACTCTTGAATATACATTTATTTTGCATTGAAGTGTAATCCAGGCTAAAGTAAGCATTTCATTTCCACTTCACTTTCAGCAAACAGGGCAGTGTCATAAGTTTATGGTGGCTGTTGATGAGAAGTCCTCCAACAGAGATGCTTTGTTCTTTTTCTGCATAATCTAGCTTCTTCGTTTATTTGCACCTCATACAATTAGCATGTTGGATGAACTAAATTGATCTAAATTTATAGAGGAGAAAATTGAAAGTAAAAGAGAGTAATCAGATGTACTCACTGAAATTCATGTAGCAGCAGAGACAAATTCAAATAAAATGCTTTCCCGTTAGCAGGTTTTAAGTACAGTTTCAAATGATACAAAGATCACATGATTGTACAGATAAATGCAGTTCCAAATGATCATATGATGACATGATTTACAGAAGTTAATTTAAATGACACAAGACTTAGGTGATTTTTTAAAATAGAAAATATAATTGTGATTTTTCTTGTGTTTTATTTCCATTATTAATAGAGGAAATTGATGGAAACTTTAACCTTATTGAACCAATCATAAAATAAATATAAAATAGATACCTTTAAGAAATTAAAGATGCTAAATTATATGTTATTATTAAAGGAAAATTTTATTAATTAAAACTTTCAATCTACATTCACCATAGAATTAGAATAACAATTCAGCAATTGGGGTATCTTACAAGATATTCTTATCAATAAAATATAAATGTAGGCATTTCTTATTTAGACTTCAAATATTGTTTTCCTTTCAAATTTGAGAGAATGAGAAATATCTTACTCTTTTAAATTTGCTGAGGTTTTTTTCATGCACAAAGGAGTTTAGAGTTTCAAATCCTTAAACACAAATAAAAGTATTTCAAGAAGTTGAAACTTCATATACTGAGTCAGTATTAAATGTTTGTTTATATCTATAATTGCTTCACAAAATGCCTAAACTTGAGTTTTGCTAAGTTGTACTTTACAAAATGATCATTGCAACTGAATTTTATGCCCACATATGAGTCTCTTGAAAGTGCTGTCTGATATGTCCTGCAATAAAATGTGGGTGGTGGGTATTAAAATCACATTGCCTTTAAGTGGAAAGGGCAGATTGAGAATTGAATTTGACTAAATAAAAAAAAATGTGCATATAGTCACGACCTCTATAATACTTTCTAAATATATCCAGTGTTGAGACCTATATTTAAATTTTCTTTATTCAAGATGTTTATGCAGCTATATGGATCCCTGGTGTTTTAATGGTTAAAAGCTTGCTTGCTAATCACATGTTTGACATTTAGAAGCCACCAGCTGCTCCACAGGAGAGAGACTTCCTATTCCCTTTAAGAGTTGCAGTTTCAGAAACTGTGGCAGGCACCTAATCTGGCGTCAGTTTGAAGGGGTGGAGTCTAGTCTGCCAATCTGGAGATAGTCAATGAGACCTCTGTGTGGGCATGGTTTCTCCTGAGAATTCAGGGAAATCCAGCTATATTTCCCCCTGGGAGGTGAAAGACTCTCTACTCAGTCCCTTAGAGATGCTCTACTGACAAGGCACAAGGCTGACTTCCTGTGAGACATCTCGAAGGAGAAGGCACATGGTCTGACCCTGATGGAACCAGACTTCTGAAGCTGGAAAAGCCACATAGAGACTCCTGCCAGTGCTGAAATCCTTGGGAAGCCCCAGAGAGGCCCTGCCAGTGCTGAGATGCTTCTATCACCACTGGACACACAAGCTCTGCACCCACTGGGCTGTGATTGTCCTGGAGACATTGCGTGTGCTTCATGAGTCTGAAAAGGACTTTTTTGTATTGGTATTGGACATATGGGCTAATATTGGACTTCTGACCTTTGACTGGATTGGGTTGGGATGTATTCTTAATGTACAGTTGCTCTTGTATATAAACTTTCTTATATACATATGTGTAATTATGAATTTGTTTCTCTAGTCTACCCAGACTAATACAGAAAGCCAGGGGGACCATTCTACCCTGTTCTATAATATCACAGTGAGCCAGTTTCCACTTGATAGCAGCTGGTGTTTTTAAAGATATATATATATATATATGTGCCTATATCATTAAATTAAAAAATAAGCAATTAAAATAATATGAATAAACACTGAAAAAATAAATTTAAATAATATACATGAAACATTGCTCAGTCATTTAGAGAGATTTTTATGACAAAGGGTAAGAAACCTAAAACAAACTGGCTAACAAAGAAATGCATTTGTTTATATGAATGAGTAAAACAAACAGAATTAGCATCAGATAAATTTGTAATACAGGGTGTGGAAGTTAGATAATTTTATGACAAATATGAATATGTAGGAGTGCAATCCACCATGTTAATCCAATCACAACCTTATGATATCTCCTTAGAGGTGTGGCCTTCATGTAAGCCAGACCCTGGAAACTTCCCTTTCTCTTTACCCCTTTGACCCCTTGACTGCTTGGATGCTGCCACTGATCCTGAAAGCTCCTGAGGCACTGCCTGATTTTCAATGATTTTGGCTCCATAAGACTCTGAACGCATCGAACCATGATCTTCCTGCATTCTGCAATCATTACCAGTGTGAGTGTGAAGTGGGGTTTATGGATTAGTGTCAGGTTTATGGACTTGAGTTGAACTGAGCTAGAATACCATCTTCATATGTGATAATTTATTGATATAAAGATCTTTATTATACATTGGTGAGCTTCACTGGAATTCTTTCCCTTGACAAGCCAGCCTAACACAAGGTCTTTAATACTATTATTATAGTTCAGTATCGTTCTCACTTTTCTTTCACTACACTCTAACATAATTGGAAATAATTGTTTATCATTTGGCAGTAATAATACAACTGAACTAAAAATTCATTAGCAAAATATTTTAAAAGTTGTCTTTCAATCCCTACAAGTCAAATTATTAGTTTTAATTTAACCACTGTGAACCATATATTTATCCTTCAAACTGTAAGGGTATATTTTGACCCTTTTGAGTTTTTCACTACTTCACCCAGGATTAGACCCTTTTCTGAATCACATGGAGAGAGCATGGGTACATATTTACTTCCCACAAGTGAAATTTTATCATCCCAAAAGAAGAGAATGAATGTGAGGGAGGCAAAAATAGGAATCATATACCATAATTCTGTATATAAAATGCAGAAGAGTCATTTATAAGAATCATTCTACTATTCCATTTCAAATGTGTCTATGTTACTTCTTACCTGAAGCAACACTTAGAGAGTGGCATATTTCAAAATGACATGCCACTTAGCACTGCTGTGCTGATCAGGAAGTTATGATCAGAACAGTTCCTGGAGTTTCTCCACTTCTGTGTTTGCTGACAGGAATTCAGAGAAGACTTGCTTGGCTGAATGGAAGACAAATGTCTTAAGAATTAAGAAGAACTCCATGTTCATATTTCTAAGGTGTCTACAGTTTGCTTTCTTAAGGAGGTTAAAAAGGGAGAGCTGCCATTCAGTGCTAACGACAGAGAGTGTTGGAACCTTTTGCTTTCTCTACTTCATCTGCATTCAGAGTGAAGGGTACTCCACAAGAATAGGCTGCCCTTTGGGCATCGCAGCCCAAATACAATGTTTCTATTCAAAACCATTGTTTTAAATAAATAGGTCTGCAAATACAGCAGAAAAATCCTATCTACAATTTCTCCATAGTTATCTTCCAACAACTATATGGGCTATGCTGAATTTAATGTGACCTGTGACATGGACACTTTTTCTATTCTAACTTATCCTCCTTAAACAATTATAATTGCTCCCTGAGGGAATCGTTCAGGCTTTTCTTCAACTATTCACCCTTATAAATGATAGGCTATTTTCAAGCTCAAGTCCAACACAATAAAATACTATATAATATGTAGCCCAAAAGACTTACCAAGGACTAAAATAGGTTGTTTAACATAAAATTATAAGCATAGAATCTATTTGCTCATTATTTTTCAATCTTTGGAAAGCCTAATATCTGTAGCTCTTTCCTCAATGCATTTGATTTCTATTTACCATCATTTTCACATGTTCACAAAGAATAATTAAATTTAACCATCCTTGTTGCAGTCCATAAATTTAATTCTGATGGATGCTGCTGATTTTAGGTGCTGTCTTGTCAGTTCCAATTCATAGTGACCTTATGGACAACAGAAAGAAACACTGGCCAGTCTGACACAATCCTCACAGTTGTTATGCTTGGGTCCATTGTCGTAGTCACTATGTTGCTCCATTTCCTTTACTGTCTTCCTCTTTTTAACAGATTCCTACTTTATCGAGCATGATGTCCCCTTTTAAGGGACTGATTTCTTTTAAAAGCATCCAAAAGGTGGGAGGCTGAAGTCTTGGTATCTTGGCTTTTAAGGAATATTCTATCTGTATTTCTTCAAGTAGAGATTGGTCTGTTCTTCTGGCAATCTAGCCAACCAATCACACTAAACATAAAATTCACTGACATCAGTCTATTTGGATCAAAGAGACCATGGGGCCTCATGACCTAGTGGTTATGCACAAGGTCTGTTGTTTGAACCCACTAGTTTCTCTGTGGAAGAAAAACTTGGTTTTCTACTCCAGTCAAGGGATACAGTCTCAGAAACACACAGGGACAGTTCTACCCTGTCCCATCGGGCTGGTATCAGGTTATTATGAGGTCACCCATAGCAAACCTATATAAGATAGCAAAACTGTTGTATACTGTTTCCCAAGGATGTAATATTTACTGTATCATTACTTCAAAAATTCATGACAGTTAAAGAACAACTCTGAGTATACTGCAACAGAATTTAGGGTCTAATGGAAGGATAGATAAGACACACTGAATCCTAATGACCGGGCAAGTTTGGAAAGACAACCAGGTCATCAAATAAATAGAAAGGAAGACGTCATTAAAAAGAGAGAAATGATTGTTATGATTATCAATGAGACCTCTGAAACTTGCTCATGAAAGTAGGGTAGTTGCATTAAAAGAAAAGATACTAAAGTAAAGCTGCTGAATAGATTTCCAAGGGTGGCAAAGTAAAATTTTGCAAAGATTTGTGAAGGCCTGGGGTTATAAAACTAACAGGAAAAATAACTCATTCTACCTTTTTTGAGCTAAAAAGAACTGATGAAAAAGTTCAATCTGGTATTGCAATACTTAAGTGTCTGTGAGCAAAATGCTGAGTGATGCCAGAAGCAGCACAGGAAAGTGAAGGGAATATGCACAGTCACTGTGCCAAAAATATTTGGTTGACACCAAACATTTTAGGAAGCTGAAAAATATCAACTTCTAACATTATTGAAGGAAGAAGTCCAAGGAAAGTTGGAGGATTGACAAAAAAGCAAGTCTCAAATAAATACCAAATACTAATTGTGATATTTCAACAAACAGATGCAGCACTGGAAAGGCATACTCAACGATAGCATAAATTTCAAAGCCAGCTACTTGATTGGAAGATATTCATACCTATGTCTATTATAAAGGAGAACAATTCAGAAATTAGTAAGCAATGTTAAAAAATTTGCTGGTGATAATTCAAACTCAATTCCAGCAGTCTAATGACAGGAAATTGCAAGAAATCAAAGTGCTATTCAGAAAAACTGTGTACATAGGGAAACACAGTTCCTGTTGTTAAGTAGATTTGGTCTGAGCACAAATATTTTAAAGATGTTTACCATAGTTTTATTAACTATGCAGTAGTATGTGGCTTTGGGGATCATAACAGATTATGGACACTACTATCATAAACATGAGTTACAGAACACTTAATTGCACTTATGTGAAATCTTACAAAAGATTGAAAGTGATTACAAAATTTTAAAAAGGGCTATACCTGTTTCAATCTATATGCTCCATAATTAATCCAGAAACAATTTTATTTAGATTAATTAGGTATTAGGGTGGATGAAGACATTTTAACAATCTGTGATATACAGATAACCGAAGCATCCTAGCCAAAAGTCAAAAGGAATATGAAGCACTTGCTGATGAAGATCAGCCTTCAGAATGGACTGCTCCTCATTATAAGAATGAAAAAAAATCCTCAAAACTTGATCAGTAAGATATATCATGATAAATCGAGAAAAATTGAAGTTGTCAAAGATATAATTTTACTTGGGTCCATAATCAATATCCATCGAATGAGAAATCCTGCAGAAAATTAATGTATTTGAATTCTAGTGTTGGTGAAGAATATTGAATGCATAGTGGTCTGCTGGTAGAATGAATAAATCAGCTCAAAGTTTTCTTAGGAGTAGGTCTAGTGAGACTTCGTTTTATGCAGTTTCTCATATATGGCAAGAAAAGGATATCTTGCTTTGTAAATTTGCTTATCAATGGAAAAGAAAAGAAGACCTTCAAGGAGATGTATTTACATGGTGGCCATAATAATAAGATAAACATATAAAAAATGTGAGGATGTTGCAGGACTGGGCAGTATTTCTTCTGTTGTACACAGGGCCACTGTCCTAATGGCACCTCCCAATAACAAGTGTACGGAGTAGAGAGGCTCCATAAGAATTCCAGGCTGTAATTTTTTTGGAAAAATAAGTGCAAAGGATATAGCAAACTACAGATGATCTTGAGAAGAAAGGTCATTCCAGAACACTTGACTGTTCTCATGGATTGGGAAATAATTGAACAATGAGAGCAAGAGACTGTTTTATGGTTTGACACCAGGATAGGCATGTCGGGGTTGTATCCACTCACCATACATAGTTAAGCTGTACACAGAGAAACTGGATTATAAGAAGAATGTGACTTCAGTGTGGGAGGAAGGCTGATTAAATTGTGCTACAGGCTTATGACAAAATAGCCCTTGGGGTGTCCTTGCTACACATTGGGCTATGCTCAGCAAGATTGGAAGTTCAAAAACCAGTGAGAAAAAGACTGGGTTTTCTACTGCTCTGAACAATTATAGGCTGAGAAATGCATAGGGAGGTGTCTATGAGTCAGTAGTGAGTTAGGTCAATGGCACAACTTTGCTGAAAGGGATGAGAACTTGCATTACCCGCTGATGAGGATCAAAGGTTGTAGTCTCCAGTGTGGATTACAACTCAATGTAAAGAAGACCAATAGCCTCACAAGTGGACCAATAGGTAACATCATAGTAAATAGAGACAAGTTTGAAGTTATCAAATATTTTTTGACATGGATCCACAATCAGTGCTCATGGAAGCAACAGGCTAGAACTCAAAAGACACATCGAATTGGGTAAGTCTTCTGCAGACCTCACTAAGAGATTCAAAAATTATGAATGATACTTGAGGAATACGGTACACATTACCTGAGCCATGGTATTTCCGATGACCTCACATGCATTTGAAAGGTGGACACAAAGTCAGGAAGACGAAAGAAGAATTGATGCCTTTGAATATTGGGGCTGACAAAAAAAACACAGAAAGTACTATGGACTTCCAGAAGAATAAGCTTCCTAAAGAATGCAACTGGGAAGAAGTATCGCCAGAATACTTCTTAGAAGAAAATATGGTGAAACATCTTCTAACATACTTTGGACATGTTGCCAGCAGAAACCAGACTCCAGAGAAGGTCATGTTCTTGGTAAAATAGAGGGGCTAGAGAAAAAAATGAAGGCCCATGGCAAGCAGGATTGATAGTGTCTGCAATAATGAACTCAAACATAACAATTTTGTAGATATTGCAGGACCTGCCAGTGTTTCATTCTGCTGTACATAGGGTTGATACCGCTAAACTCACTGAACATGACCTAACCAAGACAACATTTCTTTTTCTTTGTTTTCAGTGAATGATTAGGTCCATATTTTGAGCAGGATTGGTTGGCATATATCAATCAAATTTGAGCAGTATTTAGTCCCAATTTGGTGTTTTTTTTTAATCTATATAGATTTCCATAGAGTCCATTATGACACATATCAGTCCCTATAGTGAGAGTACTAGTTTAGTCTTTTGGGCTTTTACCGACCATGATCTCTTCCAAGTACATCCTGAGATCTTTCATCCAAGATACCTCTGGGTGAAATCAAACAATGACCTCTCAGTTTGCACTGGCATGCTAGTGACTCAGGGACTACAGAAAATTAAAAGGGAGATATAAATTAATTATGGCTTTCATTGCTTTTAAAATGTATGTTAGACAGGGTTCTCTAGAGAAACAAAACCAGGACACTAATAATAATAATAATAATATATATATATATATATTTAGATAGATAAGTAACATAATAAATAAACAGTTCATCAATCTATAAAGCAGTTACAAACACCTCAGTGCAACTCACTTTCATGAGACAGCTACTTACTGAAAGTCCTTCAAGTCTTGAGGACCGCCAGGTAGTGCTCTGTAGAGTAATTCAGGCTATCTGAACACATAGAGCAAACAACAAGGCAGGTCACCAATAGTCAGCCAGATGACAGGATGTGGCAGTCATGTGCTTAAGTTAATTTTATGATTGAAATGTAGGGGTAGAGTCTAGCCTGTTAATCTGGAGATAGCCATTGAGTAGCCAATAAGGCCTCTATGTGGGCATGGCTTTCTCCTGAGACTTCTGGGAAATCTTGCGATATTTCCCTTGTGAAGATGAGAAGCTATCTCCCAAGTTGTTGGGAGTTAGTCTCAGAGACAAGGAATTGCAGACAAGACAACATGGCAGTGTCTGAGAAGCTGGAGGAGCTGGCAGAGAGACCACATGGCTTTGCCCTGATGGAGTCACACCTCTGAAGCTGGGGCGGCCACATGGAGACCTCTGCCAGCGATGAGTTGCTTCTGCTGTTGATGGACCCTGAGCCCTGGAAGCGAGGAGTCATGTGGAGACCCCTGCTAGTGCCGGGATTCCGCAACCACTGACTTGTGACTTCGGAGTCGGAAGAAGACTTTATAGACTGATTATGGATTAATATCGGACTTAAGGCTTTGACCCGGACAGGGTTCAATGTCCTGTTCCTCTTGTATGTAAACCTTTTCCCTATATCCATATGCGTGTTTATGAAATTTGTTCCTCTACTCTACCCGGATTAACACATAGGGTCTGACAGTTCTCAGCTCAATAGATGTATATTCCAGTAGCATGGACAAACAGGGCTTGAAGGAACTTCAGCTTATAGCAAAACAGTCCACGGGTTAGGTGTCCCATGGGTAGTGTAGCTTGCAAATGAAAGCACAGATCCAGCAAGGCACATTGCACACTGGTCTGAGATCAAAGAGCAAGAGAAAGAAGGGTGAAGCTCGCCAACTCTTTTATCTCCCCATCCTTCACTTAATCTCACACATGTTCATTGACCATGTAGGCCCAAAAACCTACCTACCACAGTTTGTAATACATATTTCTCTTATAATACATATTACATCTTATAAAGATGTTATAATTGCATTTTGTTTACCTCCAATTATTATAACCAGCATATTAGTAGTTATGTGGAAATGCTATTTTTTTTTCATATTGATACTTGAGTTTTAGTATTAGAAATTATTTTGAGGCTGAGCCCTGGTGACATAGTGGTTGTGCATGGGACTGTGACCCACTGGGTTGGAGGTTCAAATCCAGCAGCAAGGCTGAGCCTCCTACTCCCACCACCAGAGGGCAGTGATGCCCCCCCTCAAAAAAAATAATTTATTTTAAAATTATACTTATTGCATTATTGCTTAATGGAAGTTTTTTCTACATCCATTTCTGAAAAGAAAGTAAGTAATAGACAAAAAATATATGTCATATTTGCCAAATCTAGCAATTAAATTTCTCTTGACAAAGTCTTTTCTATATTAAACATTGCTGTTGTTTGTCTGATATACGATATCATTTACTTGGAAAAAAGTAGCAATGCGCAAAATGTTTTCTATTAAAAGAAATATCATTGCCTTAAATTTGAAATAATAATAATTATCATTATTTTGAATTGAACCAATGATGGCTAACTACCTACTTATGTCTTCTTTCCTCAAATGCAATCATTATCTCTTAAAGCATTCAGAACAAAGAAAATTGTGCACAGATATATCTTGGCAACAAAGTATGCAGTCTTAAAGTACATTGAAAATATTTTAGAATATTTTGTCAGAACTGATTTCCTGCTTTAGTTATTATCTTCCTACAGGACACTTCTCTCTTTATGAAACAGAAAAACAGAATATTTCATGTATTTCAATGATTAATTTTTATCTAATATCTGTTTTTTTTTCTGGATATCCCAGCAATTGGTTGTATTTTATAATTCCTTAATAATATTTTCTTTTGTATTCAGTTATTTTAAAAATCAGAAATTCTTGAGATATTATCCATCAAATATTTCATTTTGCAAATATATGATAACTGCTTATTCAAGCTTTACATTTGAATTACCTTCACAATATCATTTGAATATTGACTAGATTTTTCTTAATGTGATTTTCAGATTCATTATGATATTTACTGAATATTCACATTCATTCAAAACATTCTTTTTAAATAATAAATTTATAAGTAACACATGTAAGCATAAAATATTATATATACTCAGCCACTTCATTCTATTATGATTAATGTTTTTAAGTTATTTTAATTATTTTTTTATTTTAATGTTTTGACAAAAATTATAAAAATTTCACTTGTGGCTGAGCCCCAGTGGCGTAGTGGTTGAGTGTGGTATTGCAGCCCACTGGCTTGGCTGTTCAAATCCAGTAGCAGCAAGGCTGGGTAACTTCCACGACCACCAGAGGGCAGTGATGCCAAAAAAAATTTCATTTGTGAAGTGAGGCCCATTTAAAGTCTGACATCCTGCAAAAAGCAAAGTTTCTACTTTGCATGAGTGAAGACTATATTTTAGTTTTTGGTTTCCAATTTTGGGGGCAAAATTGAAAGTAGCATTTTATTCTTTCATTTTATATTCCTTTAAATACAAGTTGTTTAGATACTTATATATATATATATATATATATATATATATATATATATATATATTTCCTCCTTACATTTCTTCTTCCTTTGTTTTCTATTATATATGCAATGTGTAACCAGGGCTTTCTGCACTGTTGAGACAGGAAGTTAGATCAAAGCCAGGTGCCTGCATTAGGCACTAATGGACAGGTAGGCACTATATGTCAAGCCCTGCAAGTTCTGAGTTCATTTATATTCTAAGTGTTTCTTGACTTACTAAGAATATTTTACTTTGTTAACATGATACATTCTACTACAATTTGCATTTATTTTATTATAGAACTTTGATACAACAACAGGACTCAGGGTGAGATATTATTATTGGCCATCTTTCAGGTAAACATTTTGTTTCCTGAATTTGTATCTTTCACAATTAGGTAAGATCATGACTGAAACTGAAAGTAGAATGTGTGCAGGCACCTAAGCTGTCTCAGGTAATTCAATGCATTAGTAGCAATCCTTCATTAAGATGGAAAGGGAACAGGGTTTGGAGTTTGTCAATGAGAAAGGACAAGAATGGAGGGAGGATAAAGCCATATGGTAAAGGTTGAAGGTTGATAGGTGTGGACTTGGGTGACTGACTTTAAAAGAGGGAAAAAGAAAGTCTAGGTGGGGATGGGGTGACCAGATGAGGGTTCGGTTAGTAGTTTAGGCTGTGAAAAATAACATTATTGGTCTGAAACATGAGGGGTTGAGTTAGATGGTTTGTAAGTTATGTGATTCTTTCTTCCTTCCTTCCTTCCTTTGCCAAACTTGTATTTCCACAACCTTAGGGGATGTGTTAAAAGCACTAATGGCTCAGTGGAAAAACTATGGGAGTTCTAATCAGAAATTCCAATCAACTCTGGGCAAAAACTGTATAACGTATTAGATAAAAGTCAATGGTACAATGTGAGTGGATGATAGTTTGGGCAAAGAAATAGAGCAGCCATTTCAGTGTGCCAGTTTGGAGTGAGAAAAAAAAAACTGAAGAGGTATGTGGCAGTCATGTGCTTATGTTAATTTTATGATTGAAATGTAGGGGTGGAGTCTAGCCTGTTAATCTGGAGATAGCCATTGAGTAGCCAATGAGGCCTCTATGTGGGCATGGCTTTCTCCTGAGACTTTTGGGAAATCTTGCGATATTTCCCTAGTGAAGATGAGAAGCTATCTTCACCAGTTGTTGAGAGTTAGTCTCAGAGGCGATAAGTCATGGAAAAGACAAGATGGCAGTGTCCGAGAAGATGGATGCCGGCGGAGAGACCAAACGGCTTTGCCCTGATGGAGCCAGACCTCTAAAGCTGGAGCGGCTTGCTGTTGATGGACCCTGAGCCTTGGAAGCGAGAAGCCATGTGGAGACCCCTGTTGGTGCTGGGACCCTGCACCCACTGATCTGTGACTTCCTAAGTCGGAAGGAGACTTTATGGACTGATTTCGGACATATGGGTTAATATCGGACTTGTGACTTTGAGCTGGAGTGGGCTGGGATGTTTTCTCAATGTCCTGTTCCTCTTGAATATAAACTCATTCCTTATATCTATATGCATGTTTTTGAAATTTGTTCCTTTAGTCTACCCAAACTAACACAAGGTACATGAAAGAGAAGCAATTTGGCAACTGAGAAAAGGTAAAGGGAAAACCAAGAAGGCGCTGTCAAACCATCCAAAGAGAAGAGTTTGAAAAACATTTCCAAGAATGTAACAGTGTATTTGACAAATGTAGTAACTATAATGGAGAGTAGTTTGAAGATGATAAGGTTGCTTTGCAAAAATAAAAATAAATACATAGCTTTGAAAAAATTCCATTTTTGGGGGTGTGTACCCCTTATCCCTCTAACTTATATTCCAGACTTTCAGGACAAAAATTCTTTAATTTTAATTGACTGCTTGTTGCATGTTAGACTCTTTACTTTGTTTCTCCTCTTACTCTAACATTAAGAAGTATAAAGAAATGTTGTGGAAAAATATGTTACATTTGACTTTTTCTTTTTGATCCTAACTCATTCATTCTTTGTTATTTTAGGACGCTTCTTGACTTGAAATAAATTGTGTCTGAAAAAGAGTCTGTAAAGATAACCATAGCACAGCAGTCTTTTCTAAAGTCCGTATGAATTTTTGTAACATTTTTGCTTGTAGCTGGTAACCTAATGGATGGAACACAACTGAGCTGAAGTTTTGTTCTTCATCCCAGTATCTTCCCCATAAACATTGATAATGATTCCATCCCTGAGTTAATAAAAACATTGGAATTGCTATTCTTCCTCTCTCGCATTAATAATAATAAGCATATATTGTAGTGTCTAAAGATTACTAGATATGATTACTTATTTTGGGGGCCAATATGTTTATCACATATACATTTCTTATATTAATCCTTTAAATAAACACTTTCATTGTTTCAGTTTTGTCTAAAGTAGTCTAATTACAAGCACTTTAGAATATTAGTCACTCCAATTTCATATAGGTTAACATTAAGGAAAAAAGTGTTCCTTAAAATTAAGGAAATAAATATATTCTGTTTATGTAAATTCATCAAATATAATGGGCAAACACGCAATGTGTTATATCTAATGTCTAATTGCTTTCTGATTAAATTTACAGTTCAATCCCTTTGATCATTGTGGCTGATGCAAGCAGGGCTTTTCTCCCAAGGTATTTTCCTGTCTGCCACTTAGTCACCACCTATAGTCACAGGCTCGTAGTTATTAGCCTCTGCCCTTTGCTATGCTCATTTTACTTTTATTTTTTAAAGTGGTGCTTTAATGAGGTCTATTGCATAATTTATGTTTTCCTTTTGTTTTCACTTTTTATTGTGATTTGTATAAAAGTATAAAAAATAAATTACTTATCCATTCAACAATTAGTGCACAATTTTTTTCCGGATTTTGATTAAAATCCTCACACTATAATCATATCCTTCCGATTTCCGGGTTCTATTTATCTTTCTTATTTATTCCTTCCTACCTTTTGAGCTTTATTCAAAAAAGTAAATGCTGCCTTTTTGATATCTTATGCTTAATTATTCTAAGGTGGTATAGATCTTGGTATCGTTTGGCTTAAAGTTGAAAATTTAGGTATTTCTAGATAATGGACCACTATTATTACTTTAGGTTAAGTATGGAGCTGCTAATGAAAAAAGTTAGTTGGCAGTTTGAATGTTCAAGCCACATTGCAGGGTACAAAAAGAGGTTTTCTGCTCCCGTAAAGATTTGTAGCCTCAGAACTCTATGGAGCAATTCTGCCTTTTCCTACATGGTCATTAAGGTTTAACTAAGTGGTAGTTGTTTGGGTTTTCACTTTAGTCTTTCTAGAAAGTCCTTCCTCATCAATTTACTTTGAAACAATACCATCTTCATCACCTCTTAGTCCAGATACTATCTTTGTCTTGAAGGTGTTTCATCTTTCCACTTGCTACCATCACAAAAAAGCAAAAAAGTAGAATAAAGTGGTAATCTAGAACTAATCAGATTGCTGATTTTAGTGCATACACCACCAGCTGAACTGTTTTATATGCTTGTGCAAATTGATAGTATCCCTGTGAACAAAGCAGAGAAAAATACATTACCCTTAATATTGTAATTAAACTTCTGACTTTTCCAATATAAGATTAAAACACACACACATAAATAAAGTCAAAACCAAAATCACTCCCATCTGACGACTCTGACTCCCGGCGGTCCTGGAGGACAAAGTGAACCTGCACCTGGGGCTTTCTGAGGCTGTAGTAATTTGTAGGCATTTCAATGCCTCCTCTTTCTCCCATTGAGTTGAGTGTGGTTTGAACTGCTGACCTTGAGTCCAAATCACAATCACTATACAACAAGGACTATAGATGGCATAAAATGTCTTAAAAATGTCTTTTATAAAAATGCATTCAGATTAATGGAATTCAGTATTTAAGAAAAAAACACACTGCTACTGAGTAAATTCGAACTCATGGTCACCTTCGAGCACAAGGGTTAGCTGCTGCTGTGAGTTTCTGAGACACTGACAGTTCATGGAACTAGGAAGACTGGTCCTTCTGCCATGGAGTAACTGGTGCTGTTATACTGCGGATCTTGAGTTTAGATGCCAAAGCTAGAGCTACCATGCCACCAGGGTTCCTAGCATTCAATGAATTCCATCACACAAAGAGTGTGTTCAATGCCTCTGATAGCAGTAACTTCTGAAGTGTAAGCTGTCTAACACTGCCTGACAACTGTGTTACAAATATGTGCTGTACCAATATGTCTCCATTGTCAGGTTTTTTGAGGTATATTGAATCTCATGTATGCAATCCAAATGTAATCACTCCATGAGACTAGTTCAATTTCATGTGTAGTACCACTGTAAGTCAAATACGACTTTCAATTAAAACCCACAATCTCAATGAGGCGTTAGCCTGATTAAGTCAAAATCTCTATGTTTAATGGAAGCAAGTTTGTGTATAGGGATCAGCATGTATAGTACCAATAATTGGATTTCACATGAATGCAAAAAGGCAAAAGGAAAATTATAGTACCAAATAAATAAATTAATAGTAGCAAAACTCCAAGAAAATTAAAATTAGCAGGTAACATACTTAAATCTGCAAAATGGTTAATAAACTTTTGTCTAGAGATGATCTCTTTCAGATCAAAAACTGCTATATGACAGAAGTTGATTTTAATCTGTCTAGAGTTTCTTGTTTTCTTTTACTTCCATTCCTCTCTTTCTCCCCATTTTTCCTTTATACCTCTCTTTTTTCTTCCTTTCTTTTTCCTTCCTTGTTTTGAGAATGATTGCAGCATACTGATAAAAATTAATACTTTTATTGTCTCTATAAGAGTGATTTTCTTTGAAGAATTTTGGATACTGACTCTGAGCTGACTCTAATTACAGGAGGTAAAAAAACACCACTGTGTTCCCTCAGCTGGAATAGGATCATTTGGAGGTTAGGTTATTAATGGAATCTTATCTCAGATCCAACTTACAGAGGATCCACTGAGTGACTCACTCAATAATTTCCAGTGCAGATTGCTTAATTGGAACAGACATTTACTTTAGATAAGGATGTGTCTTCCCAGCATGTAACACGTTTTTATGCCAGTGATACCATCCATGGACTTACAATAAAGGAACCATCCCAAAGCGGAACAACCTTGACAAAATGCATTGAAACAGTGGTTGCAACATCGGGCTTACGCAGGACAATAGCAGTTAGAACTGGATTGGGCAGGGTTCTTTTTTGTTGTACACTCCCCGTGCACTGGGGAGTGGGGACAAACTCAATGGCCCCAAACAACAGCCAGAACTGAATCTTTATCCACTACCATGTTTTCTCGGCCAGCATTGCCTCAGCTTGGAGAGCTTACTTCGCAGAGAAGGAGGTATGATGACAGGACATGTTCTTGAATCTCTCTGCCAGCGTCATACACCCCCACCCCCACCCATTACCCTTTGAAGCAGTTAGCTTAATGGAATAATGAAATGGGCTTTGTTGAAACAGAAAATCCAATTTTTCATGTGTTACAGAGATCATCTAGGATATTAGATTCAATGAATAGTTTCTGTTA
Organism: Nesogale talazaci; assembly: GCA_004026705.1. NCBI lineage: Eukaryota > Metazoa > Chordata > Mammalia > Afrosoricida > Tenrecidae > Nesogale > Nesogale talazaci. The sequence continues at coordinate 41,954 of PVJH01007500.1, read as the reverse complement.
AACAAAGAAAACAGAGGAAGAAATGCCTCTTCCTTATACTGATGCTTTTCACTTGTCTATTGATTTGTTTGCTTTTACAAATGTGTTATATGGATGGCACAAGCAATATTAGCCTCTGATGAGATTTTTCACTTAATTTTCTTCTGGTTAATAAAACAATAAGAGCAATTGGCTTAACCTACTATATATAGTAAGCATTCGCAATGTATGTTTAGTCTCTGAAGAAGCAGAAAACTGTTATTAGATTATAATACATACCTGCTAAGGTTGGCTCTTGAGGGTATTATTTATCAATCATTTAAAATTATTATGCACTTGAAGTCGGACATCACATCAAATATTTGCACAAAGTGATTGCTTCTTTATTTTGTTATTCAAATTATTGACTTCCAAAATTGTCCTGTCTTTCTTGTGCTGAACTTACTGTTTGAAATGAATCCAAAATCATATGTTTTAGTTTATTATTACAAGCCACAAGTCATTTTGCATTTTACAAAACTAGTGTCATAAGACTTATAACATTAAAATGTAGATTTGGAAATGATTTCTTTAATCTTATTGAAATGTCACTAAATAATAAAGGTTGCATCATTAAATATTAAATGAAGAGGCAGAAAACATAAAGCAATAATATTAATTAAGTAAGGTGGTCTAAGATGGTAGCAAATAGGAATTTTTTAAGATTTATACCTGCAAGAATTTGTACTTTTGGTTACCCATAGCAAATATATTATTTCGATCTGGTTAAGTTTTGTTCATAAATTCCAAGAAACTATATACTTATTTTTTGTTACTGAACATACTTGTATATAAGCTGACTTTTTCAGACATTTTATTTCAAATCATTGTATTGGGGCCCCACATAACTCTTATCAAAACCCATTCATACATCCATTGTATCAAGCACATTTTTGCATTTATTGCCATCATCATTCTCAAAACATTTTCTTTCTACTTGAGTCATTGTTATCAGCCCCTTATTTTACCCCCTCTCTCTCCCATCCTTCCTCCCTCACAAATCCGTGATAATTTATAAGCTATCATTATTTTGTTATGCTCTGCACTGTCCGATGTTTTCCTTCACCCACTTTTCTATTTTCCATCCCTCAGGGAGGGGTACTATATTGATCAATATGATTGGGTCCCCCTTTCTACCTCACCTTTCCTTCTCTTCCTGTTATCACTGCTCTCACCATTGGACCTGAGGGGTTTATCTGTTCTGTATTCCCTGTGTTTCTTGTTCTTAGAGGTACCAGTGTACATCCTCTGGTTTAGCTGAATTTGTAAGGTAGAATTGGGATTATGATAGTGGGGGGCAGAGGGAGAAGAAGCATTAAAGAGCTAGAGGAAAGTTTTGTGTTTCATCATTGCTTCACTGCACCCTGACTGACTCATCTCCTCCCCACCACTCTTCTGTAAATGGATGTCCATTTGCCTACAGATGGGCCTTGGGCCCCCACTCTGCACTCCCACATATTCACAATAGAATAAGCTTTGTTCTTTGAACCTATTACCTGATCCAATAGACACCTTGCTATCACATAGATTGGTGTGCTTCCTCCATGTGGCCTTTGCTGCGTTTCAGTTAAGTGGCCACTTGATTACCTTCAAGCCTTTAAGACCCCAGATGCTATATCTTTTGATAGTCAGGCACAATCAATTTATTCACCTCATCTGCATATGCACCTGTTTTGTCTTCAGTGATGGTGTTGGAAGGTGAGTATCATGGAAAGTCCTTTAATAGGACAAAGTGTTTTGCATTGAAGGTATGCTTGAGTAGAGACCCAATGCCCATCTGCTGCCTTAATATTAAGCCTATAAATATATTCACATAGGATTATTTCCCCCATCATCCTAAATAAATGTACTTGCATATGTACATGTCTGTATTTTGACCTCTATAAATGGCCTTTAACTCCTAGTTCTTTTATCTATTTCCTTTTACTTGCCTCTTGTCCCATTATCATGTTCAGTCTTCATATGGGCTTCAGTAATTCCTCTTGGTTACATTACCCTCTATAAAACCCTACCAGGTCGACTACACTCTCTTCACCATTGATTTTGGATCATGTATTGTGCCCTTGTCTCTGGGTTTGTAAGCACCCACTTCCTTCCCCCTTCCCCCTCTCCCATTACCCCCTGAAATCATTGATCTGGTTGCTTTTTCCTCCTGATTTTTTATGCTGCCTGTCTTTTCAAGATTAACCTGCAGAGATAATAATGTACACAAAAAATAAGACAGAGCTAAACAAAGCAACAAAAGAAAAGCAAACAACAAAAAGCAAGGTTTTAAAAAAAAGGCCTGAAAATAGTTCAAGGTTTGTTTGCTGACCTTTAGTGGTGATTTCTTGTAGAGTCTGATGAAGTGTCACTCCATGTCTCCAAAGTCTATTTTTGGTATTCCCTAGGGATTTTGTTGTTTTGTTCCCCTTGTTGTTCTGTTGCATACTGCTAGTGTCTTGTCTCAGTGTGGCGGGGTGAAATTGGGAGCAGTTTTGTGGAAAAATCAGGTGCCACGGCTGATATAAGGTTCTACTTATACTTGTATGATAATTCCTTGTAGTAACTATCTTTAAAGCCATAAAGTCCAGCTCTGGGACTCAAGGATTTTAAGTAATATTTTAATAATGCTGTGAGGTTAATCAGAGTCATCTGATTCCAAACATATCACCTACATCAGTATAGCTTAAATTCTGATTATGCTGTGTATACTGTGTGGTGATTTTCTGTCAAATATGTTGCAATTTTCTTCTTGTAGTTTTATGTTTCTAGGATGCAACAGGTAAATATAAAGGAACAATAATCAAGACTAAAGCCTAATCCACACAGTGTTCTTGGAAGCTGTGGCAGTCATGTACGTGGTATCAATTTCATGACTGGGAGTGTAGGGGTGGAGTCTAGTCTGTCAATCTGGATATAGTCAATGAGACCTCATTGTGGGCATGACTTTCTCTGAGAAGTCTAGAAAACCTCACGATTTTTCCCACATAAAGGTGAGAGACTATAAACTCAATCCCTTGGAGTCAGTCAACTGACATGATAAGATGGTGGCATGCTGATAGAATCTGAGTCCTGGAACCTGGAGAACCCAAAGGAGAAGTCACATGGGCTTGCTCTAATGGAATCAGACTTCTGAGGCCAGAGAAGCCATAGAGAAACCCCTGCCAGTGCTGAGATAGTTCTACCACCAATGGATAAGGCTGATGGACCCTGAGCCCTGGAAATGAGGAGCCATGGAGAGACCTCTGCCACTGTTGGTATGCTTAAACTGCCACTGGATACACAAGAATCTGCACCCACTGAGCTGTGATTGTCCTGGTGTCTTGTACATGCTTTGTGAGTCGAAAGGAGATTTTATAGACTAGTATCAGATATATTGGATAATATCAGACTTATGACCTTGGACTGGACTGGGTTGGGATACTTTCTCAATGTTCAATTCGTCTTGTATGTAAACGTTTCCCTTATATGTTAGTCCAGGTAGGCTAGAGGAACAAATTTCATAGACACACATATGGATATAAGGAAATGGTTTATATGCAAAAGTAATGGAACACTGAGAAAGCATTCCAACCCAGTCCAGTTCAAAGTCACAAGCCTATATTAACCCATATGCCTGACACCAGTCTATAAGGTCTCCTTCTGATTCATGAAGTCACAGGTCAATGGGTGCAGAATCCCGGTGCTGGCAGGGATCTCCCCATGGCTCCTCACTTCCAGAGCTCAGGGTTCATCAACAGTATCCTGAGGTGGCAGAAGCAACTTATCGCTGGCAGGAGTCCCCACGTGGCCTCTCCTCCGGTTCCTCCAGCTTCTCAGACGCTACCCTCTTGTCTTGTCTGTGATTCATCATCTCTAAGACTAACTCCCAACAACTGGGAAAGATAGCTTCTCATCTTCACGAGGGAAATATCGCAAGATTTCCCAGAAATCTCAGGAGAAAGCCATGCCCACATAGAGCCCTCATTGGCTACTCAATGACTATATCCAGATGAACAGGTTAGATCCCACCCCTTCATTTCAATCATAAAATTAACATAAGCTCATGACTGCCACAATCCATATGTGTGTTTATAAATTTGTTTCTCTGGTCTACCTAGACTAACACAGAAGCATCTTGTAAACCACACATAAAAGAACAAACCTTCAAGCATCCGGGGCATAAATATCTGACCACATTGTGGAAAGAAACACTAGGAATTTTCTATTTCTTGCAAGGCCATGCAAGTGCAGAATGTTAATAGATTGCATAAAAGGAAGCCACTCTACTATGGCTAGAATGTTTTTTGTAGGCAAGGTTGGCAAGGCTTCCTCTTCCATACTTTGTACAGTCCAGTAAATAACACTTTTCGAAGAAATTAAATCAAACTGCACTGAAAGCACTAGCACAAACCAGGCACCAGGAATTGATGAAATACCGGTTGGAATTTTTTTAACTCACTAATGAAGCAGAGGCATGAGGTATAAATCCATTAATCTATGGCATGGTGTTTGGAAGGCCTGACCAATCACCTGGAAGATACCCATATTTGTATATATTCCAAATAAAGGATATCTCACAGAATGCAGAAATTATTTTACAGTATAATTGATAACATATGCAAGCTATTATTTCTAAAGATCATTCAACAATTGTTGCAGCAGTACATTGACAGGGAGATGCTTGAAATTCAAGCCAGATTCAGAAGAGGACGTAGAGCAAGGAATATCATTGCTGACATCAGATGAATATTGGCTCAGAATGTTGAGTGCCAGAAAAATGTTTACTTCTATTTTATTGGTTATTCAAAGGTGTTGAACTGTGTGAATCATTACCAACTATATATAATATTGAGAAGATTGGTTATTACAGAACATTTCATTGTACTCATGTGAAACTTATACATGGCTCAAGAGGCAGCTGTTAACATGGAACTAAATAATACTGCCTGATTTAAAATGAGGAAGGTATATTTGAGGATTGCATCCTCTCATCATATTTAGTCAGTCTGTATGCTGCAAAAATAATGAGCTTAACTGGACTATATGATAAAGAAATTGATATCCAAATTGGAGGAAGATACATTACAAGCTGTATATGACACCAACTTGCTTGTTGAAAGCCTACGACTTGAAGCACTTGTTAATACCATCAAGAAATATGGCCCTTAAAAGAAGTGGTGTTGACCAACCCAGGAATAAGGAAACAATAAGTGATTCAAAATCAGTGACAACGTGGGTGTGAGAGACTTGATAGGGATTCATCAAGAGTAATATAAAAGAAATTAATGAAACCCAAATGAAGGCTGAACATGATAGTGGAGCAAGAGGAAAGAACTGGGGGGGGGGGGTGGAATAGTGTAGAGGATATTTATAGAGGTCAAATTACAGGCATGTACATCAGTGAATATATAAATAGATCTATGTGAATGTACTTATAGGGTTATTATTAAGACAGTAGATGGGCACTGGACCTGTACTCAAATACTTCTTCAGTGCAACAAAAATTTGTTCTATTAAATTGGCATTCCATGATGATCACCTTTCTGACACGATTGCTGAAGACAAATGTGTGCCTAAGCAAATGTAGTGAAGAAAGCTGAATGGTGTCTGGCTATCAGAAGATATAGCATCTGGGGTCTGAAAGACTTGGAAGTAAACAAGCGGCCATCTAGCTCAAAAGTAACAAAGCTCACGTAGAAGAAGCACACCAGCCTGAGTGACCATGAATGTTGAAGTGATCAGCTATCAGCCATCAAAGAACTAAAAATCATATCATTATAAATGAGGGAGAGTACAGATTGGGGACCCAAAGCCCATCTGGTAGGTGAAGCAAGATCCACTTACAGAGGGGTCCCAGGGAGGAGATGAGCCAATTAAGATACAGTGTAACAGCAGTGAAATATGGAACTTTCCTCTAGTTCTTAAATGTTTCCTCCCTGCTCCCCTCCCCCATCATATTCCCAATTCTACCTTACAAATCTGGATAGCCCAGAGGATGTACACTGGAGCCGAGAACATGAAGAAATCAAGACAGATGATAGCTTCAGGACCAGTGGTGAGAGCGGTGATATCCAGAGGTTCGAGCGAATGTGGAGTAGAAAGGGGGAACCAATTGCAGGGATCTACATATAACCTCCTCCCTGGGGTAGGAACAATAGGGAAGTGGGTGAAGGGAAATATCAGACTGTGGACAATATGACAAAAATGATAAATTGTAAATTATTAAGGGTTTGTGAGGGACAGGAAATGGGAAGGGAGGAGAAATATGAGGAGCTGACACCAAGGGCCTAAGGAGAAATAGGTTTTGTGAATGATAATGGCAACAAATGTACAGATGTGGTCTGCATACAATAGATGTTAAGAGTTGTATAAGCCACCAATAAAATGATTTTTATAAAAATCCCAGGAAGGTTGAGGGATTATATTGAACACTAGAAAGCCATAGTTCACAAAGTGAGCCCACAATACCTGGGGCGCAGACTGGGTGGGGGTGGGGGGAACCATCCAGAAAGGCTGCAGATACCTACCCTTTATTAGGGGTGGTGGACAAGCATATGGAAAATTTTAATTGAGAGGTAAGTACTGAGGTTTCTTAGCTTGCTTTCTGAAAATGAGGTGGTAGGCCAAAGAAGTTTGGGGATCTAGCAATAGAGTCGAGTCGAGGTGGCTACTACTCTGCTCTCAAGAACTATGAGGGCTTTTTTGGTATCATTCACAGGCCGCATAAATTCATGAGCTTAAGAATTAACCTGCTTTATGCTGTATGAACTAGCCTTCTGTGATGGTTGTGACTGTTTCCCTTTTGTGGTGCTGTCATGTTACCTGGTCTGGAAACCCTCATGTAATAATTGTAATAAAAGAAAGAAGAAATAAAGAAAGAAAGTAAGAAAGAAAGAAAAGAAAGGAAAGAAAGGAAGGGAGGAAAGTAAGAAAGGAAGGAAGGAAGGAAGAAAAAGTTTTTATTGAATAAAACAGAGTGAAATCAGAACATAGCATGAATTGTAGGGAAAAAACAGAACTCAGAGGTCAAAAACATTCTCGAAGTTGCTACCACTTAGTTGATTCCAGCTCACAGTGATGTGATGGGGAAGACCAGAAGTGCGCCTTGGGCTTCTGAGATTGTAAATCTTTATGGGAGTAGGAAGTCTCTTCTTTCTCCCACGGAGGGATTGCTGAACTCACTTCACCAGAAAGAACTAAAGTTAACACTTTAATGCATAAAAATAATAATTAGGAAAATAACAGCAAAAAAACTTGCCGTCTCCTGAAGAAATGAAATAATAAAAATTAGAAGAAGAGAACTAAATGAAGCCATCAGCATAAACACAGTAGAAAAAAATCAAAGAAAGAAAGCAGCTTTGGAGGAAAAATAATAGAATTAAAAAGCTCCAGGTAAATTAAACAAAGAAAATTAAATTGAGAAGCTGTGAATTGTATGATAAAAAAGATAAAACAGGCAACATTACAACAGATCTAATTGACATTAACAAGTTTACTTTTAATGTGAAAAAAATAAAAGAGCTCTTGGTGTGGGATAAAACTCCATGTAAAGAATACCAAAATCCTCATAAATGGACCGATAGTTAAGATTGCATCCTACTTGAATCCAGTATCAATATTTATGGAAGCAGCACTCGAGAAATCAAAAAATGCATTGCCTTTGGGCAAATCCTCTGCACAAGATCACTTTAAAGTACTGAAGAGCAAGGATCTTCCTCTTCCAAAGCTACCATTTTGAAGACTAAGGTCTGCCGGATAAAAAGCATGGCATTCAAATGTATGTAAATGTCAATGTTCAAGTGAGTTCGCTAGAAGTATTGACTAAGGAAGATGAAAGAAGCAATGCATTCGAATTATGGGACTAATCAAGCAAACTGAAAATATCATGGACTGCCAGAAGAACATGTAACTGTCTTGGAAGAAGTCTTTTCAGGATGTTTTTTAGAAGCAAGAGTAGAAAGAGATGGTCACAAGTACTTGAGCATTTTATCAGGACAAACCAGTTATTTGAAAAGGACATCCTGCTTAACAAAATAGAAAGGAGGTAGAACAGAAGCAAAACCATTGTCCAAATGAATTGACACAGTGACTGCAACATGAACTCAAACATAACAATTATGAGAATGGTACAGGACAGAGAATGACTTCATTGTATTTCAGTAAGTCCGCTATGTGTAAGACTGACTAAATTGTACCTCACAACATTTTCTTACCATAAATTGATGGAAATTAGGTGAGCTATGCAAAACACTCAAGTTATTTACTCTGTATAAAAATATTAGGACTCTCTTTTCTAGCACTCTATTCTCTATCATAAATAATAAAGTCTCATTGCAGTGAGGAATGCCCTGTAAGTCTTTCTCTGTAATCTTATTTATTATAAATCTGATTAAATCTACCAAGTGCATAACCAGCCTGAATCTCCAATCAATTACACAGGATCATTTCTGCTATTCTCTAAATGCAGGTACAAATCTGCCTTTTAACATCCCTGACATACAAACTCTTTGGGAAATCTTATGATTTAAAGGTATAAAATGTGTTATATAGCATACCTTAGAGTAATTTTGTGTAATTCAATTCATTCTAATTAATTACACAATATACTCCTGACAATATTGATTGAAACTAACATAAAATGGTGAAAATGAATACAAACAAATGTACTTATGGGAAAGATGTCTAATAATATACAAAGAATAGCCTGTCAACTAGAGCATGTTCCTGATTGAAAATTCAAGAAGCAAATATAACTTTGAATCATATGTGTTTGAATAATACTGAAATCAAGTGCTGGGATTGACATTTGAAAATACTCAAATTCAAAAAATAGTTTTATAATATGTAAAGAAAATTATTGCCCAAATTACTTCAATTATTTGTTGTTATTTTTTAAGCACTAGCATTATAAAACCAGGCCCATATTAGAGCTACGGTGGGGAGAACATGTGAGTCAATTGGAGACAAGAACTATATGACTGAAATTCCCTTGTTTCTACCTGTAAAGAGCTTATAATTAAGGATAGACCTGCAATTAATAACCCAGAATACATGTCAAATAGGTGTGTCTCCTTTCAAGTATACACACACACACACACACACACACACACACACACACACACTTTCCTTTCTAGACTCTGCTATTGCCTGAAATTCTTTGTTAGAGTTGGACTTCAGATATTATAGGGCAGCTTGAATATGAATGGAGAACTGCTGGTGGCAAAATGTATTGCGTTTTGGGCAACTAAACTGCATACTTAGGAGACTTGATAAGGCTTTCTTACTTCTCTAAACATTTGCAAACTTGGAAATACACAGGGCTATCCTACGGTGTTGCTGTGAGTCAACCTTGACTCAATGGAAGTGAATTGAGGGTGTTTTGTTTTATTGGTTTATAAGAATGATCAGGGGAAAGTGGGATCCTTTGAAACTACACAAATGTGCCCCGTACCCCATTTAGAAACTACCAAGACCAATAGGGAACAAGTTCAAATACAGGAGTATAGCACACAGGCAATGGAATACCTTTTCTTCATGCTATGCACTGGTTCTGGAGTCTATTAGGATCTATAAAATATTACCAAACTCATTTTGAATTCTGGCAATATGAAGTAAGCCTATTTACTTTGGGAAAACATTATAATACAGGAAACTTATTTTGATACTAACGTTCTAGTAAATTTCTTTTAAAAAATAGATGTCACTGATCCATATCTACCTTTTACTATTTACCATTCAAATAAGAATGAAAGTAGAGGGCTGAGCCCTGGTGGTGTAAGTGATTGAGTGCGGGACTGAGGGCCCGCGGGCTTGGCGTTTCAAATCCAGTGTCAACTCTCAGGAGCAGCGCTGGGTAACTCTCATGATCATCAGAAGGCAGTGATGCCTCAAAAAAAAAGAATGAAAGTACATATTTAACTGTTGTCATAATTAATCCTTTTGTTTAGATATTGGCAAAGCCATATTATATCTCTAACAAATACCTTATTCCACTAACAGTAGAACATTAGACTAGTATAATTCTGTCAGTAGTAAATGCAAAATTAAAGAATTTTTTGGCAATCTATTTTATATAACTGGAATTTTAAAATAATTTTAATAGATTATTTTGTCAGTACAAATTTAGTAAAGTACAACTACTATCCAAACTTCTAATTGATAAAAATGATAGTTTTAGAAATGTTTAAATAATGACTACTAATATCCTTTTGCTAATGGCACAAATTCACTAGTTTATTTAAAATTAATTCCCTTATTCATATTTACTTAGTACATCATATTTATTTAGTACATCTCAATAATTTCTATTGCAAGGATACATTAAACAGAAAGTTGCCATGTAATTAACCTTGATCCTAACCACTTGGTTTTGTTTTGCTTTGTTTTGTTCTTTGGGAGGGCATCACTGCCTTCTGGTGGTCATGGGAGCTACCCAGCCTTGCTCCTGGAGAGTTGGTGCTAGATTTGAACCACCAAGCCAGTGGGCCTCAGTCCCGCATTCAATCACCATGCTACTACGCTCAGCCAGATCCTAACCACTGGTTTGCACAGTTAGAAACACAAAAATAGCTTTCATTGAATGGATGAGGATTTTGTTTCCATGTCTAGTTTTGGTCAAGCTGTGTTTAAAAAAATGCTTACAATAATAAAAATGTTTGTACCCAGAATAATCATTGTTATTTTAATAACTAATTTATTGAAAAGAAAAAAGCTATTACCAAGGCAATAAATCACTTAGTTCAGTTTAGCCCTATATTTTCTTCCTTTTTTAATTTTTACTATATCGTCTTGATAATTTATGTTATATGTTGATAATATATAAAAGCATAATTTTTGTTATCTCAATAAATGTGTCAAACTCGGAATTCAGATTTTTAAGCTATGTTTCTTTCTGTCATTATCTTTTTTAATTTAAAAAAAATTTTTATTAGGCATCACTGCCCTCAGGTGGTGGGAGTAGGAGGTTCAGCCTTTGTTCCTGTGAGCTGGAATCAAACCTCCATCCCAGTGGGCCACAGTCCCGCGCACAACCACTACGCAACCGGGGCTCAGCCCCTCTGTCATTATCTTAATAGTATCTCAAATGAAATAAAATCATAGGAGTTGGTTCTCACTTTTATTTCTAACTAATAAATAATATATTATTGATTTCACTGTTTAAAATCGAAGGTATTATTTTTGAAAAGATGAGTGAATAGCTTAAAAATATTTGAAATGCTGAATATGTATGTATATTATTGTCATAATAGTACTTGGAAAGTATTTTGTCTTTAATTGTTAATGTGGGATGAATAGAAATAGTTTTCCATCATAAATGTTGAATGATAATTAGATTTCATCGTATTCCTTTTACCTAGGTCCCTTTATAGAAGTTTTTATATTGCCATTGTTGTTTGCAAATACTGGAATGATGTTGCTTGTACTTCACCATGTAAACACATTTGTCTGTGTGGATAATAAAAACTATGTTTAACATTGCAAAGACTGAGAATTCTGGAATGCCTAATTGTATTCACATGGAATCGGTGCATAGATAAACAGACTGTCACTGGAACAGAATATGGTTATTCTGAATGGTTTAAAATGAGAAAAGTGTACATTAGGGTTTTTATTTATACTTATTCAATCTGTATCATGAACAAATAATCCAGAAAGTTTTATATGAAGAAAAATGTGTCAACATGTCTGGCATACGATTTTTTAATCAATCTGTGATGTTCAGATTAAACACCCACCCTTGCTCGCTGAAAGGGAAGAGAAGAGTACTGGAAGCAAATGATGGATAAAGGTTAAAGATATATTGCAATGAGAAATTTGCACAAGGCCTTCTAAATGTCGTAAAGTTTTAGAGTTGTAAAAAAACAAAGATACCATTTCTAAGCCTTGAGTCTAATCTAGTGCATTGTGTTTTTAATTGCCTCACATATGTGTGAATATTGGGCAATGAATAAGACAGAGTGGATAAAAATTGATACATTTGAATTATTGTATTTTGGGAAAACGTTCAACATATTAGGGACATTCAAAAGAAGTGACAACTTTGTCTTGGGGGAAGTACAGTCCAAATGCTCTTTAAATCAGCCTGGTAAGAGTTCACCTCACATGCTTTTAACAGGCTCTGGAAAACAACATCATATTTAGTAAAATTGGGGGTCAGTAAAAGGGGGCGGTGTTAGTCTGGGTAGACTAGAGGAATAAATTTCAAAGACATGCATATGAATATAAGGAATGGTTTTATATTCAAGAGGAACAGTACATTGAGAAAACATCCCAGCCCTGTCCAGTTCAAAGTCATAAGTCAGACATTGACCCATGCGCCCAAAATCAGTCTATAAAGTCTCCTTCCAATTTACGAAGTCGCAGGTCAGTGGGTGCAGAATCCCAGCGCTGGCAGGGGTCTCACCATGGCTCCTCGCTTCCAGGGCTCAGGGTTCATCCACAGCAGAAGCAACTCATCGCTGGCAGGGACCTCCATCTGGCCACCCCAGCTTCAGAGGTCTGTCTCCATCAGGGCAAAGCTGTGCAGTCTCTCTGCTGGCTCCTCCAGCTCTCGGACGCTGCCATCTTGTCTTTCCTGTGACTTATCGCCTCTGAGACTAACTCAAAGCAACTTCTCATCTTCACAAGGGTAATATCGTGAGATTTCCCAGAAGTTTCAGGAGAAAGTCATGCCCACATAGAGGCCTCATTGGCTACACAATGGCTATCTCCAGATTAACAGGCTAGACTCCATCCCTACATTTCAATCATAAAATTAACCTAAGCACATGACTGCCACAGGGGGGGAATAGCAGATTTACTGAAACAGTAATTGCAACAATGTACTCAAATGTAACAATTGTAAGAATGGCACAGGGACAGGCAGTGTTTTGTTCTTTTGTACATAAAGAATGCCTCTATGAGTTAGAAATGACTCCAGAGCATCTGATAATAATAGGAAAACAATTAGGTCACATATCACACAGACACCCTTCTTTAAATTTTTTTTAATTAAAAATCATTTAATTAGGAACTCATACATCGTTTTTCACAATACATAAACAAACATACTTTGCCAAGCATCTTCCCATGTCCGCTGCTGTTATCATCCTCCAAACATCCACCTTTCCCCTTGAGTCCTCGGTTTCGACTTTCTCATCCCTTCCCCTCTTCCCCTGCTCTCCCTTTCCCATCAAACCTCAGTACTTTATAAATTAGTATCGTTTTGTCATATCTTACACTGCCCAACCTCTCCGCCAAACCACTCCTTTGACGCCCATCCTTCAAATAGGAGCTTATGTGTATATCCTTGCAGTTGGTTCTGTCTTTCTACCCCACCTTCTCTCCACCCTTCCAGCAGCTCCAATCTTACCACTGGTCCAAAGGGGCTCATCTACCTTAGTTTCCCCTTATCTCTAGCTCCCCTCTCCACTAGTGTACCTTCTCCAGTCCATCTGGATTTGTAAGGTACAGATGGAACCATGATGGTTCCATGGTTTGTAATGAGGTGATGCTTGGCCTCTGATGCTCAAGACCTGCTCCCTTCGGCCACTTTTGATCACACATGCTGGTGTACTTCTTCCATGTGGGCTTTGCTGTTTCTGCACTGAATGGCAACTCAATTATCTTCATGTCTTTGAGACTCCACACATTCAATCATTTGGTAGCTGGCAACCATCGTTTCTTCTACTCTATTTGTCTCTGTATCCATGTCTTCAATGATATCACAAGTCAATTGGCCCATTGATTTTATTTTTGTACTTTGATGCCTGATACCTGATTGTTTTAGCACCTCATGATGGCTCAGGCAAGTGAGCTTCTCTTATGGTGTGCTTTGTTGCTCCTGAGATAGATGGCTTCTTGTTTATGCTCAAGCCTTTAAGACCCCAGATGCTATATCTTTTGATTGCTGGGCACCATCAGCTTTCTTCACCACTCTTGCTCATGCTCCCACATGTCTTCAGTGGGCGGCTTGGGGATGTGTGCACACAATCATATGTTTGTTTGTTTTTTTCCTCCATTTGATGTCTAGTGCCTAGATCTTTCACCACCTTGTGGCCACGCTGGCTGTTGTGCATTTTCTGTGTGGGTGTGGTCTTTTCTCAGGTAAATGGTCTATTGTTTATCTTCAGGCTTTTTAGACCTCAGATGATATGTCCTTTGATAGCTGGTCACCATGAGCTTTCTTTACCACATTTGCTTATGCACTCATTTTACTTCAGTGATCGTGTTGAATCAGTGAGCCTCGTGGAATACCAGATTCAAAGAACAAAGTGTTCTTGCACTGAGGGAGCACTTGGGTGAGGGCCCAAGATCCACTTGCTACTCTAGTATTTGACCTATAGACACGTTCTTAAATTTATTCCCCCCTTATAATAGATAATTGCATTTATGTATGGACATACTTATGTTTAGATCTCCGCAAGTGCCCTTTGCCTTCTAGCTCTTTCCTCTAATTCCTTCCCTCTCCCTCCTGTCCCACCACCATGCTTCACTTTCATTGGCATTTCAGTGTTTCCTCACAGATACCTTTTCCTTGCTTAATCCCCACCAGACCTCCCACATCCTCCTTCCCATTGATTCCAGACCACTTGTTACTCCACCTACAGCTCCACCCACCATATGTTTGTCCACATTCCCTTCTCCTTCCCTCTCTCATGCCCCCCCCCAGAATTGTCAGAACTGACACCACACACTAATGTGTTCAAAATATTTATGTAAATATTTCAACTGCATTTAATATATCTGTAAGATCATTATAAATTTCCATCAACTTGATTGCCATGAATTTGAATTTGAAATTGAAGAGAAAGATATGATGAGAAGCAATAGCTTCATATTTTTACATTTTTATATAAGAAACATTTCAATAGTATTGTTGAGATATATATTTTTTCAACAACAAAAGAAAATTAGAATAAAAAGTGCTAACATGATAATTCTAATTTCAGCAAATCATGTTTTAGGAATGCTAAAATTCATGAAAATATTTTGTTCAATTGTAATCATTTTAAGTGAAATTTTAAAGACGGGAAGAGAAAAAATAAATACAACCACCATAAAATAGAAAAAAACTCAAAATTATCTTATTTTTTTTTAGAATTTTTAGTTTTTACTCTTAATTTTACATAAGGCCTTTATCTTCATTATCTTTTTTTTTTGTTTTTTTTCCATTCCATTTTCTTTTTTCCCTGCAAGTTCCTACTTTGTTTTTGTAAGTTCCTACTTTTTAACATTTTTTTTTAGTTGGCGCTTGTACAGCTCTTATCACAATCCATCTATCCATCCATTGTATCAAGCACATTTGTGCATTGGTTGCCACATAATTTCAAAATATTTTCTTTCTACTTGAGCCCTTGTTATTGGTTCCTTATTTTTGTTTTTCCCCCCTCTCTCTCACCCTCTCTGCCTCATGAATTCTTGATAATTTATAAATTATTATTTTTTTTCATGTTTTAAATGAACCCATGCCTGCCATCATCCATTTTTTTGTTGTCTGCTTCCCTAGGAGGTGGTTAGGTGATAGGTTCTGTCTTTCTCCCCACCTTCCCCTTTCCCTCCTGGAATCGCTGCTCTCATTATTGGTCCTGAGGGGTTTTTCTGTCTTGGATTCTCTGTGTTCCCTGCTCTTCTCTCTGTTACATTACCCTTGATCAAGCCCTTTCAAGCATCCTACACCCTCCTCCACATCAATGATTTTAGATCACTTTTTGTTCCCCTTGTCGCTGAAAAGAACAGATCTGGAGGCCACATGGGAGGGGAAAATGTGGGTGTTAATTGCCTTAATTAACCATCACCCCAAAATGTTCCAAAAAACCCTCACTTCAATAGTCATAGGGACCCCCTGTGTGTTTCTGAAACTAACCTTTTTTGTGGGGAGTAGAAAGGCCTGTCTTTCACCCATGGAGCTATTTTGTTTGTGGTTTCTAACAGCCAGCCCAACACCTCACCACTGCACCACTAGGGTTCCTGGTACTCAAATATATTAGACACATTTAATAAGTAGATGGGATAGCTTTTCATGGTGTACTGATTAGTGCTTAGTCACTTGCTGAAAATTGTGGAAGCAGGTTCAACAATAGGCTCCCACAGTCTTTTAAACCTGTCAAGGCAGTGCTTTTTCTTATAGGTGCTTTGTAAGTCGGGATCTATTTGATGGCAATGAATAGTCAGATAGTGACTTAAAACCTTCTTACATTGGGCTGTGATCTGATAAGTTAGCAGAACCAAACCACCATGCTCTCCGTAGATGGTAGAGGGGCTTTCTACTTCCATAAAGAGTTACACACTCAGAAAATCACAAGAGCAGTTCTACCTTGCCCTGATGGGTCTGTTTGAGTCTGCATCAAATCTTTGGCAGTGGGATTTTTTTTTTTGCTTTTATAGAACAGATAATTCTTTATAAAATATATTCTTGCATATAATTATAGCTGCTTATGTTTCTGAGTTTATGTTTATACATACATATAATCTAGATAGTAAAGAAAATGGTAGGAAAGGCAAAAATCTACTTAAATATTAATAGCATGCTTGCATTCTCTCTTTAACTTTTCTACGATGAGGGCATTTATAATCAATAGGATTTTATAATCACTTTACTGCTAGCTAGCGAGAGTTGAGAAAAGGTGTTAAAATCTTCCTTTAACACATTCTGTTAAAATTAAGAAGCTGCCAGAATCAAAGTTGCTTAAATTGCCTGAAATGTAGCTAAATGATTAGATAACTAGATGATTTTTCTTTTTCATACTCTCCAGATTTTTCAAACAACTTATGTGATTATCATAAATAGAATAAATATATGAACCATAAAAATGACAAAAAGTGAAATGATAGAATAGTGTATCTGTTTAATACCAGAATATGCAATCCTTCTAAACATGCAGAAATAGCAAATTAATCTACTGAAAAATATGCTTAACACTAAAACACAATGAGCAAATTAAATATGCTCTGAAAGAGAGAGGGATAAAAATAAATTGGAGTCATTTGCCATTTGCCTTATGAAATTTTGTAATATTTGTACATAGCATAAATAGAATTTAGAAATCCTTATAAAGTTAGTGTCAGAACTAAGTATTAACACATTATTACTAGTCACGATGCTTGTCATTCATATTACTGAGTTTCTTCACTTTTAAATTTTTTAAAAATCATTCTATTGGGGCCTCTTACAGCTCTTATAACATTTCAAAGATGAATTGCATCAAGCATGTTTTTACATATATTGCCAGCATCAGTTTCTAAACATTTACTTTCTATTTGAGCCCTTGATATCAGTTCCTCTTTACTTCCTCCCTCCCCTCTCTCATTCTTGTGAATCCTTGATAAATTGCAAATTATTATCATTTTTATATCTTACACTAACCAGTGTTTTTTCACCCACATTTCTGTTGTGCATCCCGTTGGGTAAATGGGGGTAGGAATTACGTGTCAATCATTAGCATTGGTGCCCTCCATTCCCCTCTTCCACCCATCTTCTCCCTACCTTCCTGATATCACTACTCCCAATTCTGTTTCTGAGAGATTTATCTGATCTGGATTTCGTGTATCCTGAGGTATTCTCTGTACCTGTGTATATACTCAGTGATTGACTAACTTTGCTTACCCTAATTTCCTCCAACTCTTCTCAGGAGATTATGTGTTTCATGTGATCACCAGTGATTTTTAGTGATTTATAGTACTCTATTGTGTGTATGTGCCACATACATTTGTCTTTTAATGTCTTTTCTAATTCATTTGTCTTTCTATGGAAAATTAGGTTGTTTCCAATTCTTTGTGATTGTGCATTGTGATGCAATAACTCTTGGAGCACAGATGAATGAATGGTCTTGATCTTTTTTTTTTCCCTTCATGGATGTATACCCAGTAGATGAATTGCTGGGTCATCAGGTAACTCAATTTCTATTTCTTTTAAATATTGTCAGATGGCTTTTCATAGTGGTTGTACATATCTACATGATGACCAGCAGTGGAGAAAATTTCTTATCTCACCACATACCATCAAACATTTGTTGCTTTCTGATTTGAGCTGTCCTCAAAGTTTTTAGGTGGTATCTCATGTAGTTGCTCTAATTTGCATTTCTCTGATGGCTAATGATCAGGAACATTTTTTCTTATGTTGCTTGGCCATTCAGGTCTCCTCCCTACAGAAACTTCTGTTCAAGTCTTTACCCACATCCTCAGTGGGTTAAATGTCTTCTTCTCTCTTTCTTTCTTTTTCTTTCTTTCTTTCTTTTTTTTTTTTTGCAGGCTAGAAGGGTATTGAACAATTTAGTAACAAGCCCTTTGTCTGTTGTGTCATTGCTCTCAGTCTGTGGGTTACTCTTTTGGTGAAGCTTTTCAACATACACAGGTATTTTTTCCTTAGTAAATCCTATTTGATTTCAGCTTTATCTTTGTGTGTATCCTTCAGTATTTCAATTAGCCCATGTATTCCCTGAGTCAATGTTCTTAGGTTTGTCCTGATTCTTTCCTTGAGGATCATGATAGTTTTGGGTTTTACTTCTAGGTCTGTGATGCCCCTTGAATTTTTTCTTGTGCATGTGAGGTAAGGGCCATATTTCATTTTTCTGCAGGTTGATTTCCATTGTTTCCAGCACTACTTGCTAAAAATACCTTCCACGTACCACTTGGTGTTTTGGGGGCCCTTCTCAAAGGTCAGTTGTGTATATGCTAATGGCTTTATTTCTGGGTTTCTGTTGGTCCAAATATCTGTCATTATAATAGTACAATGCTTGAATAGAATTCTTTCATTTCAATGTTTTGACCACTACAGTTATATAGTAGGTGTTAAAACCAGGTAAGGCAAGTCCTATGAGTTTGTCCTTTTTGAGGAATTCTCTTCTAAGTTTGGGTTTCTTTCTACTCTTCGTCAATTCTTCCAATTCTTTGTAGAAGGTTATTGGTATGCAAATCAGGATAACATTAAGCTTAAATATTTCCTTGGTTAATATATACATATTTACTATATTAAATCTTCCAGTCTATGAGCATGGGATATTCTTCCATTTATGGAGGTTGCTTTTGGTAGGACTATCATTTTCCTTTTAAAAATCTTTTAATTTTGGGGTATTGATATATCCTGAGATATTTCAGTTTGGTCTTAGCTATTGTGAAGGGTGCTACCTTCTTGATCTCCTTTTACATAGTTTTGTCTGATGTATTTGGCAAAGCAATTGATTTCTGTTTATTGATCTTGCATCTTGTCACACTTCCATATTCCTCTATAGCTGTCAGTACTCCTATTGCGGAACTTTTGGAGATTACAGTGTATAGAATAATGTCATCTACAAATTACAATAGTTTCACCTCCTCCTCTCCCAGTCTAATATCTTTAATGTCCTTCTGGGACTTATATTGTTATCTAGAATTCCAGTACAGCATTGACAAGAAGTGGGGTGTTGGAGTAACTTTCTCAGGTCTACTTAGTCAGTGTGATTATTTTAATCTTTTTTCTGTTTGCTATGATGTTAGCTAATGACTTTTCTATTAACTTGAGGAATTACCCTTCCATTCCTATCTTCTTAAGTGTCCAAATTATGAATGGATATTGAGTGTTGTCAAATATCTTTTCTGCATCTTTAGATATTATCATGTGATTCTTATCCCTTTAAAAAAAATCATATTGGGGCCTCATGCAACTCTTATCAGAATTTACACATACATCAATTCTATGCAAATCACATTTGTACATTTGTTGCCGTGGCTTACCCTTTTTCTTATCAATGTGAACAATTTGTATGGACTTAAATCATCCCTTCATCACTGGAATTAATCCTACCTCATCATGATGTGTGATATGCTTATATAATTTTGGATTCTATTGACCAAAATTTTGCTAAGGATTTTTGCGTCTACATTTGCTAGTGATATCAGTTTGTAGTTCTCTATTCCTGTGGGATCCTTGCCCTGTTTGGGTATCAAAACTATACTGGCTTCATAGAATGAGTTTGGGAGCTTGCTATCCTTTTTTATAGTCTGAAATAACTTATGAAAAATCAGTGTCAGCTCTTCCTTGAATGCTTGCTAGGATTCTCCCATGAAGCTATCTGGCTTAAGAAAGCTTTTACATTGGTAGTTTCTTGATAAGCATATTTTTTTCTTCTTTTGCTATGAGTCTGTTGAAGTTCTTGACCTCTCTCTGGGATAATCTAGGGAGAGATTGCTTTTCCAGCTATTAGTTCATGTCTTGTTTAATTCATTAGAATACAGATTTTCATAGTTCTTTGTGATTATCCTTTTAATCTCATCGGGTCTATTGTGATATCCCCATTTCATCTCTCTGTCTGGCTATGGATATTTGCTCTTTCCTTTCCTTGGCTCATTTTTGCCAATGGACTGTCCAATTTCTTGATCATTTCCAATAACCAGTTTTGTGCTGCACTGATTTTTGGTGTTGTTCTCTTGTATTCTCACTTATTTAACTCTGCTCTTATTGTGGGATATTTTTTGTTTGTTTGTTTGCTACTTGGCGGGTTGTTCCATTAGCTCTGTCCTACTTACTCAAGGCTTTGTAACATTGTTTCTGTTACAAGTATATCTTCCTTTTTGATATAGGCAATAATTGCTATCAAGCTTCCTCTGATAACTGCTTTTGCTGTATCCCAAAGGTTTAGTACATTGTATTTTCATTCTCATTAGTTTCTTTAGTTCTTTTTTTTAAATCATTTTATTGGGCACGTGTACATCAGTTTTCATCATACATAGTTCAGTACATAGTGCGGCAGTTATGTGCTTATGTTAATTTTATGATTGAAATGTAGGGGTGGAGTCTAGCCTGTTAATCTGGAGATAGTAATTGAGTAGCCAACGATGCCTCTATGTGGGCATGACTTTCTCTTGAGACTTCTGGGAAATCTCGCGATATTTCCTTGTGAAAATGAGGAGCTATCTTACCCAGTTGTTGAGAGTTAGTCTCAGAGAAGATTAATCACTGACAAGACAAGCTGGCAGCATTCGAGAAGCTGGAGGTGCCGGCGGAGAGACCACACAGCTTTGCCCTGATGGATCCAAACTTCTGAAGCTGGGGCGGCCAGTTGGAGACTTCTGCCAGCGATGAGCTGCTTCTGCTATTGATGGACCCTGAGCCCTGGAGGCGAGGTGCCCTGCCAGCACTGGGATTCTGCACTCACTGACCTGTGATTTCGTGAGTCGGAAGATGACTTTATAGACTGATTTCGGGCATATGGGTTAATATTGGACTTATGACTTTGAACTGGACTGGGCTGGGATGCTTTCTCCATGTCCCATTCCTTTTGTATATAAACCCTTTCCTTATATCAATATGCATGTCCTTGAATTTGTTCCTCTAGTCTACCCAGACTGACACACATAGTTACATATGTTTTATTTTTTTATTATTTTATTTTATTTGTTTTTATAAGTCATTAGTTTCTTAAAACTTCCTAATTTCCCCTCTCATCTGTGCCATTACCCATCCATGTTGAAGAAGAACATTTTCCATCTTTCAGTGGTTTGACCTTGTTTTACTGGTTGTCTTTTTGTTGATCTCCAGTTTTGCAGTGTCTGATCCAAAAGGGGCCTCTGAATGTTCTCTATGTGCTTGAATTTGCTCAGGTTTAACTTATGTCCCAGCATGTACCTGATTTTCCAACATGAGCCACGAACACATAAAAAGAATGTGAATTTTTTTTGCATTTAAATGGAGAGCTCTATAAAGGTCTATCACAGCAGATCTCAACCTGTGAGTCATGACTCCTTTGGAGATGGAAATACCGTTTCAGAGGGGTTGCCCAATTCATAATAGTAGCAAGATTACAATTATTAAATAACAACAAAAATGGTGTGGCTGAGGGGTCACCACAACATGAAGAACTATAGTAAATGGTCATGGCATTAGAAAGGTTGGAAACCACTGGTCTATCAGGTCCAGTCATCTAATTTTAGGGTTTAGCTCTGAGGCCTCCTGGCTAGCCTTTTTTTACAGTGATCTCTCTTTTTCTGATAGTGGTGCATTAAAATTGCCTTCTATTATTCTTGAATCTATGCTTTCTTTTTTCATCTTTTGAATAGTTTGCTGGAGAAATTTGTGTATATCTCATTAGGCATGTATATCTTTATTATGCCTACTGGTTCCTATTCTATTGATACTTTAAACATTATATAGTACCCAGCTCTGTCTTTTATTATGATTTGCACCACGAACATTCAGAGTTATTACCACCTTCTTATTATTCATTGCTGTCATTTACCTTTTTGTTGGGTGTTTTCCTATCGCCCTTCAAATAAGTGTTCTGTACTTATATGGAGCATTCATTCTTGCAAATGTTATCTAGGTGATTATTTTTGGAGCATTGACTTCTGGATTTAGTTGATCTCTAGGGTGGTCTCCTGTCTGTGCTTGGTGGCTTCTGACACGTGAGTAGGCCAGGATTTTCCACAGTTCGGGGTATCTTATGACTTATTGTTTGCATTTTTCCTTGTCTGGGAAGACTGTTAACTCCATGTCCATCTTAACAGATAACTTAGCAGAGTATACATTCTTGGTACCTGCTGATAAGTCTAAGCATATCCTTACTCAAGCAACAATGGATGTGACAGCATTTTTCTTTTGTGGCTGTTAAAGTGCGCTGTTTTTCCTCAAAGTTTGATAAGTTTTCTATTGTGTGCCTTTGTGAGTTCTTTCTGGAGTTTTTTTTCTAATTGGTGTCTTCTCTACTTTATGTATAAAAGTCTGATTCTCATAAAATTAAGGTGTTGACATGTGCATCCAGGAATTCCCTTGCTAATTTAGCTATAGACTCCTTCATTGTGTCTTGTTCTGCAGGACAAATTACTCAAAAATTGCTCCTCTTCATAATATCTGCATTCATCTCAGGTTTTCTTTTCACCTCTTTGATTATGTTGCATGACTGTCTTTCTCATTTGTTGAAGGACTACTCATTGTCCTCATAGCAGTTAAGATTTTGTGCTTCTTCTAGTTTTTTGGTGAGGACTCTTATCTTGTGTTTTCCTTCGTTAAGCCATCAATTAGCTTTTGCATTTACCTTTGATGTGTGAAATTCATGCTTTATATAGTAGACTTACTCCCTTCTGTCATGGACTTCATCAAATCTCTCATTGTGTCCTTATCCTTCATTGCTTTCCTCATAGCCTCTATTACTTTATGAAGCATCTTGAAGATTTCTTTTTGATGCAGATAAAATCTGCGTCTACTATGAGCATCATTAGTGTAAGATTTCTTCCACTGTAGCATTTTAGTTTTCTTGTTTTAGAAGATGTTGAAGTATGCTGTTGTTTGCATATTGTTTTGGAAGATGTAGACATCAAATTTCTGGGAGCCCAAGGGTCCCTGAACTCTCTCTGAGTGTGACTGACAAAAGGTGGATTCAGATACCACCTGTGGCCTACTATCATGTGATCATGCTGTTGTGTAGGCAAAGTGCTGTGATGACTCAGTGACCTGAATATATATGGAGCCTCAGAGGGTATGCTAAAGATGGCCTACCACTGGACTGGATTGGGGCAAATCTGTAGGGTGAGCCTGGGTTTGGTCTAGCTTCAATTTTCAGTCTTTTAAAGATTCTCTATGGAACAAGGCCAGGTGCTTTGGAATGTTGCACATTTTCAAGGTACACAGCATGCTCCAGACGCGGCATCAGTGAGGTCCGATGTGGAAACTGCATTGGGTGAACTGGATCCTACCTTAAAACACCCTTGTAACTTGAGGACTAAGTCAGAAAATAACTTTAAGGTGTTTAAAGGAGCAGAAGACAGCTCTACCGAGATTGCTGAACTGTTATTAGGTAAACAGGTATGGTCTTGCTATAGCAAAGCCCTATATGCTATCTTAAGACGAGTTATTCCAGCAAACCTGTGACATTCTGTTTTAGTTGTTCATACTAGGGTGTACCTCAGAAGCATGGTGACATTGGGGATCATCCTCTTGAAGCTGTGTTATAAGATTTTCTGTTTTAGATAAGTGAAATCCAGGTATCACGAAATACCAGGCAGGGACAGCAAGTAGAACAAAGATTTGGGGCAGGGGCTAGGTTGTAAAAGTGAGGCATGTCAAGAAGTCCAGGAAGGGGCTGAGCTCCGGTGGCATAGTGGTTGTGCGTGGGACTGCGGCCCACTGGGACGGAGGTTCAATTCCAGCAGTGGGGCTGGGCCTCCTACTCCCACCACCGGAGAGCAGTGAGGCCTAAAAAAAACCAAACAAACAAACAAAAAAAACAAACAAGAAGTCCATGAAGGAAAATGATTGTGGAAGCAAGTATACAATTATGCTTGACATGACTGTAGTACAGAATGACATGATATATATATATATATATCCCGTTATTTGAAAAATAAAATGTTCTATGTAATTATTAATTTTATCTTTATAATTGCTTAGTGAAAAATGTTTAAAACGCTCATTGTAACTTTGGATTCAATTATTTCTCTATTAATTACTGCCAGTTTTTGTTTCACATTTTTTGCAACTATATATATCATATACATATGTATGATTATTATGTACTATTAGCAAATTTATGTTTTCTATTTATAAGGTTTGCACCTTTATGTATTATGATTTTTTTATTCTTCAGTCAAATTTATGTGGTGTTAATATGGCTTCTCCATTTTAATATTTTCAATATTCTTTCAATGTGTCTTTTCTAATTTTTCACTTTTCAGCAGATGGTAAATTATTCCATACTCACAAGCAAGAAAAATACTATAATTTTGACAGATTAACTGATCTACAACAGAAATCTCATACAATTCACCCATATATCATATGTTATTATTTTGAAGTCTACCCACAAATTCTGAAAACATCACAGCAATCTAATCTTAGAACATTTTCATTCCCTCAAAGAATAACTGCATATTCATTAACAATCAACTCTATCTTTCAAACACCTTTTCACAATTTTACAAATACAAATAATGATAAGTGCTCTTCAATAGAAAGATGTGTGTTTTACCCATTTTATCTAGTTAAAGTAATCTTTTGTGATAGACTGTTTTTTCATGGATTGTTTGTGATACAACACCTATCAAAACTTTATGTCACTTATATGGATGAATTATATTCAATTGTAAATATGTGTTTATCCATTCATAATTTGATGACTATTTGTATTATAAATAATTTCTAAACTATTTGTGTCAAATTATAATGTGATACTTTTTCATAATTTCACTTACATTTATACCTATTGTTGTTGTTACTAGGTACCCTAAAGTCACTTCCTACTTATCATGCCCCATATACAATGGAGCAAACTCCACCCTGAGCTAGTCCCACAATTGTTCCTAAGTTTGAGCAGCTGTTGCAGCCACTGTGTCAGTCAAGTCTTTGAGGACCTTAATTTTATTCACCGCTCCTCTCCTTTAACCAGGCATGATACCCTTCTCCAGACACTGGCAATTCCTCACAACACAGCCAGATTACTTTGGCAAAGTCTCATCATCCCTGAATTGAAGAAGCAAATCTTCCAACGCAAATCTGTTTGTTCTTTTGTAGGCACATGTTTCTTTCAATATTATTCCTGAACGTGATCACTCAAGTGCATTGATGTGTCTTTGGTTTTCATTATTCAAGGTCCAACATTCACAGGCATTTAAGCCATGAAAAATACCATGGCTTGGGTCACGTCCACCTTAGACCTCAAAGTGATGCCCATGCTCTGTAACACTTTAAACAGGTGTGGAGAAAGAGATTCACCACATGCAATGCGGACTGCTTCTGGGTCTCTGCTCGTATACCCTGAAGAAAGACAAACTCTTTCACAACATCAGAAATTTATCTTTTCTCCATTTATCCTGTCACCTATTGCTTTAGAGGTGAGGATTCCGGGTTTTGGTTGATTGACTTGTAATCCATCTCAAGGAGTGAAACCTTGATTTTCATGAGCATGTCTGCAAGTCCTCACTTTCAGCGGCATCGCCGGGTCGTCTGCATGTTGCAGGTTGGGCCTAATACCACTTTTCTCATAGTATAATTCTGCTTCTTTGGTTACTTGCTCGGCATACAGATTGAAAAAGTATGGTGTGAGGATACAAGCCTGACACACCTCTTTTCTGATTTAAAGCCACGCATTTCTGTTCTCTATTTTCACAATTTTCCCCTAGAAAGCATTTTATTGAAAGTTGATACAGATATCATGTCATTCCATAATTCAATCAACATCAGCAGTGTTGAACAATGCTACCAAAGTTCCAGAACATTGTTTTCCTTCCTGAACTCCTTAACATCAGCTGTCTCCTCACCCTTTACTCTCACCTCCCCATCACTCTATCCCCCAGATCTCCTCTTCTATGTGTTCATCCATACTGGGATTCCTATCCTGAAAACATAAAAACATATAACAAAAATTTAAAAGGGTGGATATGACAGAAAGCATCTGAGATAAATCCCAAAATGAACAAACAAAAAATTACAGAAAATATCAAAACCCAGACCAGGTCGAATAGAGGGGGGAGCAACAAAGTTCTAACTTTTCAAGTTAGGTTTCTAGTTTTGTCACCTCACCAACGCACTCTGCTTGGTAACCGCTTTGCTGCCACCCCTCTCTTAGACAATGAGGGGCATCACTGGAGGCTGATTTCCTATGTGATTCCCACAAACGTATCTTGGATTCCGACTGTCATCCACAGCCTTCTGCAAACTGGATCCTTTCCATGTAGGTTCTGGCACTTCCCATCTTCAATTTCTTCCTTGGATCCACAATCAAATCTTATGGAAACAGAGTGAAGATATCAAAGAATACATTGCACATGACCTGTTTAAAGTATTGAAAAAGAGGGGTGTTACTTTGAGGACTATGTTGTGCCTACCTAACCGATGGTATTTTTAAAGATTTCATATGCATGTGAAAGTTTGACATTGAATAAGGAATACTTGAGAAAATAAATCATTTGAACTTTGGTGCTGGGGAATAATATGGAATGTACTCTGGGCTGCTATAAAAATAAACAAATCTGTCTTTTACGTTCAATCAGAATGTTCTTTAGAGGTATGAGTGACCAGACTTCCTTTCACATACTTTGGACATGTTCTCAACAGAGGCAAGTCCCAGAAGAACATCATGCTTGGTAAAGGGCAAAGGCCGTGAAAAAGGGAGATGCTTGCAATGAGATGGATGGACACAGGGCTGCAACAATGGGTTCAAACCCAAGAGTGCTTGTAAGGATGACGCAGGACCAGGAGATGCTTCATTCTATGAAGCTTACAATAGCAACAACAGTTTCAAAATTAGCTAAGCCCTTTCAAAATTTCTTATACCAAAAAAAAAAAAATAGAAGAAAAAAATCTTATAGCATCTTATAATCCCGCTGTGTGGCAATTATCAAACAATACCACATTTGTTGATAATTTAAAAATAACTATGGCTAAACAAAAACAGAAAACAAAGTTCATGCAAAATTTAGAAAAGACAAGAATGAAGGGTATTATTTCTCATTTCATTTGGATTTTGGATGAAAGAAAAAATTCCAAAAAGCTTCTCAGCTATTTTTATCAATTTTTCTTTCATCATTAAATGAATGACTTGTTTCTTTCTTTTTTGTATGATTTACCCAGATAAAAAACGTAGTATAGGGCTGAGCCCCGGTGGCGTAGTGGCTGTGCGCGGGACTGCGGCCCACTGGGATGGAGGTTCAATTCCGGCTCCCAGGAGCAAAGGTTGGGCCTCCTACTCCCACCACCTGAGGGCAGTGATGCCTTAAAAAAAAAAAAAACCTAGTATATTGTAAAAAAAAAAAAAAACCTAGTATATTGTTGAACAGAATTGATAAGTACAGATACCTTTATTGTCTTTCAAGTCTTAGCAGAACAAAAGTAATTCTTTCACCTTCAAGAATGGCATTTGTGTTCTCTTTTTGAAATCTTTATTAGAATGTGTGATATACATATTTTAAAGTGTATGTTAAATGAGTGAATTGTATGCTATGTAAAATAGTAGTCTATCTTTTACAAGTTTTATTGAGGATTATAATAAATTATGCTGTTTATAAAAATGTAGAAGGATGATAAAAGGTATATTATGGAAGTACCATAGTAACAATATAAAATAACAGCATGTTTCTTAATCTCTTTTACTATAAATAAATGTTCGATTTTGTGAAATATCTTTCATTTATTATCTCTTGATATTATCATGTCATTTTTCCTTCATGCTAATGATAAAGTTTATTGTTTCTTTTTTTTTTTGCATCACTACCCTCTGGTGGTCATGGGAGCTACCCAGCACTGCTCCTGAGAGCTGTGGCTGGATTTGACTGCCAAGCCCATGGGCCGCAGTCCCTCATTCAACCACTTATGCAACCGGGGCTCAGCCTTATTGTTTCTTTCAAGAGTGAAATCCATTTTGGATTCTTGGCATAAATCTTGATCAAATGGTCTTTACTGTGTATTATTGACTATGTAATGTTAGTGTTCCCTGGAAGTTAATTGCAAATATCCTTAACACATATTTGGTGGTAGTATTCTTTCTGGTGGTTTCAAAGACTGATAATTGTATCAGTGTGTTATTGACTCAAAGAATGAATAAGGTTTTATTTCCTGTTCCTATAAATTTAAAAACACTTTTGAAAAAATGATAATATTTTTCTTTAACTACATGAAGAAAGTCAACAGCCATCTGAACCTACAATTTTCTTTGTGGGAAGTTTTTCACTTACTATTTTATGTCAATATGTTCTCTCATAAACTCCCTGCCATTGACTTTGCCCTAACTAATATAAAACTTGCAGGGCTATTCAGAATTTGTGTTCCTTCTTGAGAAAATTCCATTAATATTTATTTTCTTGAAGTATATCCATCCTATCTAGCCATCTCACTTGTTGGCATACTATTTCATTATAATTAATAAAAATTTTCTGTAATGACTTTCTATTTATTAAGTTACAACCTAGGTTATTGATTTCCTTTTTTAATGTATGTACTGGTAGTTCTTGTTAGGCCAGTTTGACTAGAGAAGCAAATCCAGGGGAAGGGGCAGGAAGAAACAGATCCAGTGACGTTCATAAATGTGTAACGGATCACCTTATATCAAGAAGTGATTATAAAGCAAGCAAATATCCTAGGCCAAGCCAGATCAAATGCATAATCCACAAGTCTGAGACCATTTTCCAGATTCTAGCCCATACGTCTCTCTTGAGATGCATGCAGTCACGTGCCACGTGCCATAGTCAGAATACAGGAAGATCACAGGGCCGTTGGTGTAGTCTTGGGGATCCAGTGGCTAAAGACACATAATCAGGGCTCTGGCAGGTCCCGATTGGCCTGCCAGGAGGAAGGAGAAACTGGAGGAGGTTACCAGAGTCCTTATGAGAAAGCCACAGCGACAATAAGGTACCATCTGACTGATCTGTATTAACTGCTTAGACTCTACCTCTCCACTTATATATATCAAGTTGACATGAAGCTATGAACACAGTCATACATTTATTTTTCTCATAACAATTTTAGTTGTGTTCCATAATTTGAATCTGTATTTCATTAATCTCGGTGTATAAAATTTTCTAGTTTTGTCATGTTTTATTTGATTCATTGACTAATTAGGATGCATGTTGTTTAAGCTATGTATTTTTAAATTTCTCCATCTCTTATTAAATTGTACCTAAATTCCATTTTGTTTGGAGAACACACTTATATGATATTTTTGATGAGTAACTCTGCCAGGTCAATTTTTTCTTCAAAATGAAAATTTGAAATTGCTGCTCAGATGTTTACCTATTTTTGTTTTTGTCACTATCTTCTGATGATTTCCCAGTATAAATAGAAATTTAAAATTTAGTTTTGTATAATCAACTTTTCATTTGGTTGAGTTACATTTCCCTTCAGTCTGAAAAAAATTTTTCTTGCAATACCTTGTATTAGAAAAATTTGGAAGAAATTTTTCAACTTTGTGTCTCTGAGAAGGTGTCACCAAACTCAGAATATCGTCACTGTAGCTTAGCAGACAGCCCTATTTCCATGAGGCGGAGATCAGTTCATGCCTCCACTTCCCTTCCTTCTTCACTATTCCTCACACACCATTCTACTTTTGTGCTAGGTTCAATAATGCACAGACAATATTCACAACTGAGTGAGGGTTTACTAAGGTAGAAACTGGTCACCACAAGTCAGGATCAGTCAATAGTATGGCCAGAGTAATCTGGGCAATGCAGTGCCTCTCCTCAGATAGCAGCCAAATCTCTGTCTAGTCCTCAGCCTGCTTTATGCTTCAGTGGACCAGGAAGTCAGCCTGTTGCACTCACAGCCTTACACTCTCCACCTGCTCTACTGTTCTGCCCTGTGACCTCCATTTGTCATTGGGTATCTCCTGTTGCAAACTTGTAAAGTGACCAGATGCCCTGCTTTTGGCGGGACAGTCTCGATTTTAAACAGTTTTTCCCACAGTCCCGCGGCGTTTTAAAAAAGTCTTGATTTTTTAAAATCAAGAATTCATGACAACTAGGGAGAACGGGAAGGGAATATACCCCTTCTGCCCACCCCACCTCCCACCCCTCCTACCCCACCCCTCTCAATGGTGTCCTGCTTTACCAATGTTAAAATCTGGTCACTTTGTCAGTTCATAACAGAGATCTCAAACAAGCTCCACTGGAGATTATTTAAGACACTTAAAAACAAAACAAACTAATGACAAGAAAAAAGCTTCTTAAAAATTCACTACTCTTCAGTCAAGAGTGACTCGTAGCAACCCTGTAGTAGGGGGAGGGCTGTGCCTGTGTGTTTCTGAAACCGTCAGTGCTTACAGAATTTCAGCCAGACCCATAAGCAATAAGACACCAGGATTTCTTTACTAAAGTGTAGATTTCATGGAACTTTAATCCTAACCATTAGCATAACAGAGAATTTCTTCCAAAATGAGATTATAACCACAGGCATGAAGACTAGAATTTATCACTTTATATAAAAATTTATGGATAAAGGAGCCATATTAATTTATTATATCTCAAAATTCTTCACTGTCTGCATTTACATAAAGCAAATAGTCCTACTTCATGTATGTATGTATGTATGTCCTAAATGAAACTGTAAGAATTACTAAATTTATTGGACAACTACCATTGAGTACATGCATTTTTCCTATTCTATGCAATTACATAGTAAATCTGAGTGCGCCTCTTATGTTGAATACTAAATTGTGATATTGTCTCAAGGTTGTAAATAAACATTTAAAACTTTTTGAATTGTCACTTGCAATAATATACATCCCCCAATCCTCACCCAGCCTAACCATGGAACCCAATTTTCACTTGAGAAGTGCAAGCAAATAAATTAGTATTATTCAAACTTTTGTATTTCGCTGGTGTGTTTTGAAATAAAATATCACATAAAATTGGCACAGAGTAATGCATGGCAATATTTCTTATCAATAAGCCTGAACCTTTGAACTAAAATTACAATTTTGAAAAGCATGTAACTTTTACTCTAAGCTTGAGAGTTTCTAATACCTAGGAGTTGATTTTTATGACATTATTTATAAATATTATTTTAAAATATTTATTATGTGTCAAACTTTCAATTTTATAGCTCAGTAAGTCATTTTAAAAAACCAAGCAATCCATGCAAGATAACACATAACCAAAATGTATTTCATTCATCCAAAATGTAAAGCAGACTACTGGATTAATATAGAAAATCCAGTGCTTGTTAATATGATGTTAGTCTCTACTTTATGATCCAGCAATATGGATTCACTTCTGTTACAAATTAAAGAATACCCCAAATTGTTGTCCCTCATTTTCCTAATTACATATTTATATGAGATTTTTCTTCATATGTTTCAACTAAAATGACATATTGAATAAAAAGAAATGAGTTGATTTCTATTGAGTAAGATATGCCATTTTCTCATTAAATACTTTGTTTGATAAACTATGCTGATATTTAAAATATATAATGTCATTTATGTCCTTGCGTTTTGGATTTATAATTGTTCTAAGTGACTTAATAAGTAACTATTCCTTAAATATCTAATTTCCATCTTAGTATTACCCATATAAATTCAAAGGTCTGTGACCTCTCCATGATTTTGAAAATTACAAATGTGTCCTGAGACTAAATGTTTTAGAATTGAATCATAGAATGTCAAATTTATGTACTAAACCATACCACAGCTCATTATACTTAGATATCACATGTTTAAGTTGAATCCCATAAGCATTTATTTTTTTTCTTTGTGTGATGTTTTTGGTTAGCACCAAGTGTCAGCTTCCTTTACATCTGATGACTTAAAAATTAAATGTCTTAAATTTTATAAATACTTTTATTTTATTAATTTAAAATTTTATTCAGTGCTAATAAATGGACTATAATATCTAAGAAGTATTTAAGAAGAAAAACTCTTAGTTTAATCCTATTTTGTGAACCCTGGTGAAGGAAGTTGTGTAGTAGCCCTTAGGTGTTTCCTTACAGTGATCATTACAGTGATAATGATCGAGGACAACATACAGCATAAAATATTTATCCCGTGCCACTTGTTTTGCCCATTTGGGAAATCAATAATTTACCAATCGTATTTTATAATACCCAGGATCATGAGTCTACTGTGCTAGGAATGAGAGAGTTTATAGAAGTGGGGACAAAACACCAAGTGTATGAAACTTCTTAAAAGTATACATCCTGGAACTATTAAGAGAGGAAACATACCACTAGCAGATGTTAAACCAACATTTCTTCTTTTCACCACATAAACACTAAAACTCTTTTACCCAGTTTGTGTGGTACTTATATGATACTTAATATCCGTCCTTCAGCAATGTTGGGGGAGGAAAATATCATTACTTAGGAAGATTTCCTAAACACTCTCGACAATAAAATAAATAGGTGTGGATTTTGCAAAATAGGCTTCGCTTTGGGGCTCACAAAATGTTATGTTCAACATATGTATATTTATGCATCTTCACTGCTAATTAAATGACGCTTTATTTTAATGATGTTTCACGTAGTGAAAATTTAGATTTAAAATGAACTATATTGCTTTTAAATTTTAAGTGAAGATTAAGAGTAATATATTTGATTGCCATAATTTACACAAATAATTTAAAATGAAAATATTCTGTCATGTATGTGACCTCAAAATCATTAATTATGTGATGTTTGTTATATGTAAAATGCAAATTAAAATCATAATCAGAAAACACGCCACACTTAATAGAGTGTATTAATTTTATAAGCTTGCCAAATCAAAACACTACAAGCCTGTAAGTACATAGCAGCCCAATGCAGAACAGAAGGAAACACAGCCAGGTCCCGTGTCATCCTGACAATTGTTCTTTCTTCTTCTCTTTGCTTAATAACATCCTGTTGTTTCCTATCTCATTTGATGAGTTCTAGTAAACTGCAATGCCCTTTGTCATGATCTCTCAAGAGCAGGAACCTATGAGTGTGAGAAACTCGGGAGGACATGTTTTGTGGTAACAATGTTTGTGAAGAACCATTTGGTAGGCTTAGTGGAAAACCAGGTATTCTACAATGTTCCTAACCAGTCCATAAGATGCATATGATCAAGTCCTACTCCACATTTGAATGAATTATCAAGCATTCATCACAGTAAAATGGTTGACTCTAAACACTGCATTTTCTTTTTTTAAGACTAACTACTTTTACAGTATTAATATCAAAGAAGCCTATATAAAATATGATTAAAGTATACTTTTTGGAAATTTAATTTTTTATTTTTTATCATGGCCTCCAGAAAGCAAGGACAGGAAGATCCCCTCAAGAGCTGATGGAGAGTTTCTACTGTTGGAGATATCCTGCACTAGCGGGAAGGGATGAAATCAACTTGAAACCTGTGTAGAACACAGTTTCTCAAACACTGAGAGCAGCGACAACCACTGGCAGACTTCTTTTTACTACTGAGAAGCAGCATGAACCAACACTGTCCACCCCACTCCTCCACAGCATAGTCCTGTGTGCTCCCAAAGGCGTCCTGCACAGCCAAGCCTCTGCTTTTGCTGGCCTTCAAGGGCCTGCATAGATCGTGGACCACATGGGCAGCATGGTGCAGAATTCTGAATACCAAAGTTACAAGTTTCACAGCATTTTCTCCTCCTTCTTCTTCTCCTTTGTGTTTTCCAGTGGTCTTCACATGCATACCTAAAATGCTGGTACCAAATCACCACCCATAAAGCAGTTTTAGTCTTCATTTTTTTCAGTTTTTGTACATTGGTTCTATTATAATACCTCACACCCTGTTGAGAATATAGACACCACCCAGGCAAAACAGGGACTCAAGTAATGGCTTTTATTTTAATTTTTTAAATTATTTTAATTTTAATTTTTTTTCTTCTTCACTGTGCAAGCCACTTCAGTGCCTGAAGGCCACGGGGTAAAGCCAGGCAATAGTTTGGGGTTAGAGTTTGCTCTGGCATGGCACACTTTGAGAAGCCCATGGGATCGGACCTGCCATAAATCTAAACCCATGCACTATTTTATTTTTTCTTGCACACATTCTCTCACCTTCCTGTTGCCATTGCAATGGTATTCCAGCCCCCACACCCAACCCAGACCTCAGTCTTTAGCTCTTATGTGTCTCCTTCTCTGCACCTCAATAACAATCTCCTCCATTTTCTCTGGTTTTCTTTCTCTTTCAAAAATATTTCTTCCACTTCCCTCTTTTTTCTTCATCTCTATTTTTCTGTTTTCTTTTAAAATTATATTTACTCTTATAAGCACATATGTACACAAATCACGTTCTGGTCTATTTGCTTACAATTTTTGTCCAATATCAAGAATCAGATCTTTCCGGTTCCTCTCTTTTCCCTAGAAAAATATATTTCCATGAAACCTATTACTTCTGATTGTCCCTTTTAAGATACATTTCCCCATTATTTTTACAAAGGTATTGGTCACCCAGACCATGCTTGTTTCTGCTGTAATTTTTGTTGTATTCACTCTGTTAATGTCTCCCACTTTCCCCATTTATTCATCCTCCTTCCCATTTGTTCATTTCCTCACTGTATTTTTTAGCTGCTACGACATCTCTCTCACATCACTAGCCAGAACAGACTACATCTACACAACCAAGCAGCTTCCCCATCACTTACAGCTACACTGCAATGTGAAGGAAACAACAGTCACACACACATACACCACACATCAGGAAAAATGAACAACTGAAAATCACAGAAATCCAGGGGCATATGCTGAAAAAGAAACATAAATCAGAAGAGCTATGGGAAATGCTCAGGAAAACAACAGAAAAAACTTAACATTTAAAATTCCTTTACATCCCAGAAGATAAACAATGAGATTACAGAATAAGGCAATATAGAAATAGAATGGAAGGAGAGGAAAATCAAACAATCAGATGAGCTACGATCAAAGAGAGAAGTCATCAACAACAAAAAGAAAAGGGAGCCAAAGACAGTCTGAAAATAATGTGGGACACTAGCCTGTTAAACAACTTACTTACATTTCATTGGGATCTTGTAGAAAGAATCAACAACAAAATGATAGAGAAAATAGTATGAGAAATTTTGGAAGGAACTTTCATTAGCATAACAAAGGGGATCAAAATAACTGTTAGAGAACCCAAATAGAACATATCCCCAAAGAAAAATAAAAGCATGCTCCCATGAGCACTGATTGTGACCTAAGTATGACAAAATTCTTGACAACTTCAACCTTCTTTCTCTTTATCCTGATGTAACCGATTGGCCCACTTATAAAGATTTGGGCCTTCCTTACATCGAGTTGCAATTCATATTGAAGGTTTCAAATTTTGATCTTCATCAGCAAGTGCTCATTATCTCCTCAGGTGTGTCATTGTATACAGCAGGTTGCTGATAAGTCTTCTCTCAATCCTAATGTCACACTCTCCTTCATGCACTCCAGCTTCTTTGATAATTTGCTCAGCATACAGATTGAACAGTTATCGTGAGAGGATACAACCCAGACACACCCCTCTCCTGATTGTAAATCATGCAGTATTCCTTTGTTGTATTTGCACATCTACCTCTAGATTCAGGTAGAAGTTTCACATGAGCACAACTATATCTTCTAGAGTTCCCATTCTTCTCAATGCTATCCATAGTTATTTATGATTCACACAGTTAAATGTTTTTGTGCAATCAATGAAACATAAGTAGACATATTTCTGTTATTCTCTATTTTCACCCAAGATCCATCACACAAGAGAAATGACATCCTGTTTCGTGTCTGTCCTCTTCTGTATCTAGCCTACACTTCTGGCAATTCTCTGCACATGTCCTGCTGCAACTAATGTTGGATGACCCTTAGAAAAATGTTACTTGTATATATCTACATAAGTACAGATAAAATCAAGAAGGTTGGATATTAAGAAAAGCTTTTGAAGGTGTTAGAAATGATTTGCTTGATTTGTCCTAAAGGCTTGATCAAATTATGTCATTTCATCAGTTAGCAGAACATACTGTATTTAATTCATAATACATATTTTTGTTTGCTGTTATGACTTACAAAACTGATACTTGATGCTGATTTTTCTGTGTAACAGCCATAACGTAGGCAGGAGCCTGCTTCTTTTGCAATACAAACAGTTCACAGCTGAGAGATTTAAAATAATTTAAGCAATTAAAAGTGTCAAACATCAAAATATAAAAACATGGTACAGAATATTTTTATATTCCTTTTTCTAATGTGAATGCTTCTAAAGTGTTCACATTTTCTAATATATATTAAAATTTTTGCACTGATAAAATTCACACATTGATTTATTTTAAAGCAAAGCCAAAGGAGTTTGTCTTAAAATAAAATGACAAGGAACTTGCAATGTACATTTAGTGATAAATATATAAAGATACATACATTTTGTGAAATGCTTGATTCAGAATTTTAGTACTCACACACACCTTTGGAGATCCATTATGCTTTTCTTTGGATGACATACTTTAATGCTGACTATAGTATTAATGCCAATTTAATTAATCTCAATTTTTGGACTTAAGGCTTGGGTTAACCTTGGTTTTCTAGAGAAGCAAAGCTAATGGTGCTTAAATATGTACACAAAGAAATATATATAAGACAGTTGCTCAAATAGTGTAGAGCTGAAGACGTGGTTGGGTCATCACAACCGATGGCTGCATAAGTCTATGAGTTAGGCCAGCATATCAGGCTTGTGACTGGAGGGAAATGAATTCCCAGTCCACAGGTCAGAAGGAGGACCCACAGTCACACTAGGACCTGCAGACACTATGGTTAGCTGTTGGCTCAGATCTCAATTACCAGAGATCAGTGTGCCAAATGTAGGGTCTCAACTCAGCACAAACAAGCTAACTTTTCCACAGTAACTACTTGGTTTGGAATCAGGCTACCACCCTGAATAGAACACTTTTCAATTATGTTGTATATGACCTGAGTAATGGGTGTTGTATTCCATCCCATACAAGAAGACATTGACTGGAACTTGCCAGAAGTTCAGTTCTGATTCAAAAGATGACATGTAACAAAGCATTGTTGATGTCAGATGAATCTTGACTCAAAGGAGAAGATTCTAGAAAGATTTTTACTTGTGATTCATTGACTATGCAAAGGCATTCGACTGCGTGGGTCACAATAAACTGTGGGTACACGCAGTCTTCAAAGGAATGGGAACTCTAGAAGACTTAATATTGTTCCTGTGGAACCTGCACATGAATCAAGAGATAGTTGTGCAAATAGAACAAGGAAATATTCCATGGTTTAAAATTAGGAAAGATGTGCATCGGGTTTGTAGCCTCTCACTATAATTATTCAGTCTGTATGCCGAGAACGTGGATTATATGAAGAAGAATGTGGCTTCAGGATTGAATAAAGGCTTATTAACAACCTGGTGTAAACAGATGACACAACCTTGTTCATGGAAAGCGAGGAGGACTTGATCACTGCTGAAGAACAAAGGCTTTAACCTTTGGTATGGAATATAATTTATTGTAAAGAAGACCCCCCGCCCCATCCCCACCCCCAAAAAAGAAGACCCAAATGCTCACAAATACGCCAATAGGTGACATCATGATAAATGGAGAAAAAGTGAAAGTATCAAAGATTTTGTCTTGGATCAATTGCTTCTGAAAGCAACAATCAAGAGATCAAAAATATACTACATGACATAATTCTTTTGTGTATCCTCGTTAGCGTATTGGAAATCGAGGAAGTTACTTTGAGGACTATCGTGATCTGGACTCAAGCCATGATGTTTTTCATTGCATCATATGCAAGTGAAAGCTGGATTTGATTAAGGAAGACTGTAGAAGAATTGAAGAAAATACCTAGCTATTTGCAATGATCTTTTTTTAAGTCATTTTATTGGGGGATCTTACATCGTTTTTCACAATACATAAATAAGTATACTGTGTCAAGCACCTTTACATCTCCACTTCTATTATCGTTTTCCAATCGTCCGCCTTTTCCCTTAAGCCCCTTGTATCAGCTTTTCCATCCCTTCCCCTCTTCCCCTGCCCTCTCCTCCCCACCAACCCTCAATACTTTATACATTGTTGTTGTTCTGTCGTTCTGTCATATATTACACTGCCCGACCTCTCCCCCAATCCATGCCCCTGATGCCCATCCTTCAAATAGGAGCTTATGTGTATGTCCTTGCCATTGGTTCCGTCTCTCTACCCCACCTTCTCTCTACCCTTCCAGCCTCTCCAATCTCACCATTGGCCCCAAGGGGCCCATCCATCTTGGTTTCCCCAAATCTCCAGCTCCCCTCTATACTAGTGTACCTTCCCCAGTCCATCTGGATTTGTTAGTAGAGTTGGGACCATGATGGTTGGGGGGGGCGGCGGTGTGGGCAGAGGAAGGCTTCAGGAACTAGAGGGATCTTGTATGCATCATCACTGCCCGGCTGCACCTTGAGTGGTCTGTCTCCTCCCTGTGACTCCCCTGTAAAGGGGTAACCAATTACCTACCAGTGGGCCTTAGGTCCCCACCCTGATCTCCCCCTCCTTTGTAATGATGTGAGTCTTGTTCCTTGGTGCTCCATATCTGCTCCCTTTGGCCCTCTTGGTCATGCATGCTGGTGTGCTTCTTCCATGTGGGCTTTGCTGTTTCTGTGCTGAATGGCGAATCAGTTATCTTCAAGCCTTTGAGACTCCAGGCATTCAATATATTTGGTAGCTGGACACCATCGTTTCTTCTACTCTGTTTGCCTCTGTATCCATTTGTCTTCAGCGATATCGGGAGTCAATTGGTCCATTGATTTTGATTTTTGTTCTTTGATAACTGATTGTTTCAGGACCTCATTATTGCACAGGCAAATGATTTTCTTTTATGGTGGATTTTGTTGCTTCTGAGCTAGATGGCGCCCATTTATGCCCAAGCCTTCAAGACCCCAGATGCTATATCTTTTGATAGCTGGGCACCATCTGCTTTCTTCACCACCCTTGCTCATGCTCCTACATGTCCTCAATGGGGACCTTGAGGATGTGTGTACACAGTGATAGATGTTTGTTTGTTTGTTTGTTTCCCCCCCATTTGATGTCTATTGCCTCGATCTTTCACCACTTTCATCACACTGGCTGTTGTGCTTCTTCTGTGTGGCTGTGGTCTCTTCTCAGGTAAATAGTCTATTGCTTTTCTTCAGGCTTCAATGATCTTATATGCATGCAAGCATTGCCCATTGAATAAGAAAAGAATTAAATGCACAGAATTGATGCATTTGAATGGTTATATTGCAAAAGAATATTGAAATCACTATGGACTGCTATAAGGACAAAAATATCTTTATTGGGGAAAAAGTCAGCCCAGAGTGCTCCCAAGAGGC
Organism: Nesogale talazaci; assembly: GCA_004026705.1. Taxonomy (NCBI): domain Eukaryota; kingdom Metazoa; phylum Chordata; class Mammalia; order Afrosoricida; family Tenrecidae; genus Nesogale; species Nesogale talazaci. The sequence goes on along the minus strand of PVJH01007500.1, from coordinate 2,298 downwards.
CTGGATGGCAAGAATGAGATCTTTGGACATGTTCTCAGGAGAGGACAGACCCTGGAGAAAACATCATGTTTGACAAAGTAGAAGGACAGAATAAAGAGGAGGCACAGGAACAATTGTGAGGAGGGTGCTGGACCAGGCCATGATTCACTCTGCTGCGCCTTAATCAAATGAAACAGAAAATCACATAAAAATAAAGTGCAACTCACTATGGGGGGATTAAGTCTCAGACACACAGTGTGACACATGATATTTTTAGGGAACAGATCTCCAGATCTTTTACCGTTGAGCTACTGAGTTGTTCAAGTTGCTAACCTAACTGTTGCCAGCCATGTATTAATCATGGTTTCCAGAGAGCTCAGTACAATTAGAGACTTATTTTAATAATTTAAGACACACACATATATAGGATAATTATATTGGATATGCATATATTGGGCAATTCTGTTGACAAGGCCTCTTTAGAGTATTTAGTATATATTATTATATATATTCAATGCTCTACATTGTATAATATCTATCATTGTAAGTAGATGCAGTAGCCTCCTGAGGTAAATAGAACTTCAGGCTTTTTAATCTTTTGATTCACCATTCTTGGGGAGTAGTATCCCTCTAATCACTGAAAGGTTTTTCCTTTATCTTATGATGCAACATACTATTTCAGACAGTCAAAATACTGAAGGGGTGAAATACTGCAGAAGTAATTTAGACATGCTTTAAAAGGTTTTCATCGCACACCTCCCTTCATCGGTGTCTGTTGTTTATGGTCAATGTTCAAGACTACATTCATTTTTAGTTTTACCCGAAGACTGACACTTTCCAGTCCTTAAAATATGGTATATCTCTTACTTGAAAATATTTCTTTTACTCATTTCTTAAGTTGATTGTTCTTAAAATGGAATTTGTAAATTCACATGTGACGTAATCAGGATCAAGCAGATAACTGCAATGTCTGCTATGCTATACTTTTCGCAGTGTACAAAAGTTGAAGTATTGTAGGAGATATGTGCATTTTATCTTTTCCTCAAATCTGATACTGTTGAGTTTGCAGTGACTCAGAGCAATTCTTTAGGACAGAGTAACTACGTGATAAATTTTCCAAGACTGCAGTCTTCATAAAGCATATGGCCATATCTTTCTCCCTTTGAGTGGCTAGTGAGTTTAAACTTATGGCCTTTGGGCTAGTAGCTTGACCAATGTGCCAGCAAGGCCTTTTTAGCCCCTTTATCTTGCTGCAGTTACCTTCAAGTAGGTTAAGATTCATAGGAACCCTCTGTACAATAGACAACTTGTCACTTCCTAGACATTTGCCATCTTCATTATTTATATTATGTTTAAGATCATTATTTCAACCTTTATATCAATCCACTTGGTCAAAACTCTTCCAATTTATGACTTTCTACTTAATCAAACATGATATCTTTTTAAGGGAATGGTCTCTCCTGACAATATGTCCAAAATATGTAATATGGAGTCTCATCATCTTTGCTTCTAAGGAACATACTCTCTGGACTTCTTTCATATTTATTTGTTCTAGCAGTGTATGTTATTCTCAATATCTATTAACAACATCATAACTCAAATACATCAATACTTACCTACTCTTCTTTACTAATTGTCCAGCTTTCACATGCATATTAGGCAACTAAAATATCCCATAACAACTTAAAATCCATGGCGGGGTCCTGAGTGTGGGACAGGGGAAGAGGAAAAAAAGCTAATCCCAAAGGTTCAATAGAAAGAACAATGGCAATATACGTACTAATATGTCTGATACAAATTATGTATGGATTCAAAAAAGAGTTGTAAAAGCTCCTAATAAAGTGATCTTTAAAAAAAAAAAAGGAACCGATGCCAAGGACTCAATATAATGTAAATGTTTAGCGAATAATGATGGCAACATATGTACAAATATGCTAGATACAATTGATGCATTGATTATTATTAGAGCCTCTAATAAAATGATCTTTAAATTAAAAAGAATGCCTTGGCTTGGATCTGATACACCTCTGTCCTTAAAAAGGCACCTTTGCTCTGCAGCACTTTCATGAGGGATTGTGCAGCAGATTTTCCTGAGGATAAAAAGCTTCAGTCGTTCTGAGCCCCGGTGGTGTAGTGGTTGTGCGCAGGACTGCGGTCCACTGAGATGGAGGTTCAATTCCAGCTCACAGGAGCAAAGGCTGAGCCTCCTACACCCACCACCAGAGGAGTGATGCCTAAAAATAAATAATTAAATAAAAAAAAGCTTCAGTCATTTTTTCCACCTTAGAAATGATACATAATTCCAATGTATACATAATT